>ML809444.1:19818-32007 GCA_009831015.1 Picea engelmannii | reverse complement strand
AATATATGAAAAAAATTATAAAAATGAAAATGAAAATTTTGAAATAAATATATATATTTCACTGCGGTTTTGACCAAGAATAATATTTCTTCACGATTTTGAACGAGAATACTACTTCTCTATGGTTTTGAAATTCTTTCTCTATGGTTTTGAACGGGAATAATATTTCTCCGCGGTTTTGAACACGAATACTACTTCTCTGCGGTTTTGAACGGGAATAATATTTCTCAGTAGTTTTGAACGAGAATACTACTTCTTTACGGTTTTGAAATTATATTTCTGCGGTTTTGAAAAGGAATAATAATTCTCTTTGGTTTTCACCTTTTTTTACCTAGAATAATCTCTGTAGTTTCTCCGGACTTCTTTGCAGTTTTCATAAATTATTTTTGGCTTTTTCAATGGGTTGAGAAATTGGACATATGAAATGAGTTGAGTCACTTTTTACTTTGATTCAATTTTAATTTTACGTAAAGAGATTTAAATATATTTTATTTATTTTTTATTTTAAGTTTCATAAGTAAGATTTGATTTGAGAGATAAAGTCAATCCATAATAATAACTGTTACATATTTTTTCTCTTCTTTTCAATATGAACACTCCACCACAAGGGGAGGCCCCCCAAAATCACCCTAGATATCCTTTACGATTATATGGAATCAATAGAAAAAAGAAGAGAAGAGAGAGATGACAAAATCCAAATATGTAACGAACCTCCCGTTTTGTATGACAACAACCTCTTACGACAAGTACGATTTTTTTTTTGTGTGTGCGCATGTGTACAAGGGTAATAAATACATTTGACTCTGCGTCACCACCCAACGACGAACATGACACATACAACGGTGAACACAACATAACGGCCTAAGATGCACATCAAGTAACTGCAAGCAAGGAATGACAATCAACCGACAATAAATAAGACTGACTACTCGCCCGTCCTACCCTGCAATGGTTAGGACCTCCAAGACACATAAGAAACGCTCAAGCCCAGGTTCCCATCGATTTTGACCATTTAAGGTCTCAGGGCTGGCGACTATTCTGAGGAACAAGGAGGTGTCTATGTCCCACCCGACACAAGCATACCAAGCACACACAAAAAAAAATTCGTACTTGTCGTAAGAGGTTGTTGTCATACGAAATGGGAGGTTCGTTACATATGGTATCAGAGCGGGTTCAACCCACGACTTGGGATCACTACAGCTTTCATTTATATGATTGATTATATGGTTGCTGATTGAGTTGACTTGTGTGCGTGCAGGTAATCATGGTTAGAGGATGCCGCGGAGGTAGACGACGGGGTGCTGGGGGAGGAGGTGCGACACCTCTAGTAGCATCCATGCCTGAGGGGTCTAACCCCCAGGGAGATGAGCAGGTTCTCGGGCAGGAGCAGATAGTAGTTGACAATGTAGTCGGAATGATGAGATCCTTTCAGCACATGTCCGAGGCACTGATCAACCATTTGGACAGAGATGAGGCCAGAGCGTTGACGCCCACTGAGGTTCCGCAATGCGCACTAGCTGTTACTGGTAGCATTCACTGTGAACTCGAGAAGGTCAAATTTCCCGAGTTCTTTGGTGCCCCGGACGGTGCCGCCACCGAGGCATGGTTGGAGAACATGGCGATGTGCTTCGCACTTCACGATTATACCTCAAGGAACGGTTCTGAGAGAGGTACCTTTCAGAGGAATTAATTGAGCGTCATCTCAATGAGTTCAATGCCTTATGACAGGGAGGTCGTACGGTGCCCGAGTACGAGGCCTGTTTTATGGAGCTGCTCCAGTATGCTCAGCACCTTAACATGGAGAAACTTAAGGTCAACAGGTTTGTGTTCGGCTTTAACGACAACCTACGTGCAAAGATTAGGATTTTGATGCCCCAAACCTTGCATGATTCCATCCAGAAGGCCCTCATAGCAGAGGAGGAGCTTATCAGTGGGGGTCAGACCAGGACTCCAGCGAGATCAGCAGGGCAGGTTTCATCTGGAACACAACAGCACCAGACACCAGCGAGACATACGCCAGGATATCGTGCCTTCCAGAGGGGATCCACTTTCACTACACCTCAGTGACCAACGCCTCAGTAGCGGACACCTTACCGGGGACCACAACATCAGTAGTAGGATCGCCCGCAGCAGCAGCAGTTTAAGCCTGTTCAACAGAGCAGACCAGGGTTCCAGGCCGGTGGGCTGTCATCTTCTACTTCGGGTACCAAGACTACTGGGCCGAAGAAGGGGTGTTGGACTTGTGGAGAGCCACATTAACAGCGTGACTGCCCCGTGGAGAGGACCAGAGCGACCAGATCAGCCAGACCCACTACTGTGGGAGATATGGGCAAGGCCCATCGGATTCATGTAGCAGTGAATAACCGCTAGGCCGAGCATTAGTCAACTGTGCTCGAGACGATAGGTATCGTCGCTAACCAGACCCTTAGTGTTTTAATAGATCCCGGTGCTACTGAGAGTTTCATTTCTGCTGCAGTGCTAAAAAAGATTAAGGTAAAGGCAGTCAAACAGGATGAGTTTAACTTCGTAGAGATGGCTTCGGGAGCCAAACAAAAGGTTGGAGGAAAGGTTACAGGATGTATCCTTAACCTGGGAGATTTTGTCACAAGGGCCAACTTGTACGTCACGATCTTAGGATCTTATGATGTCGTGATTGGTATGGATTGGTTGGAATTGCATGAGGCGATACTCAACAAGAAGACAAAATTATTGAGCTTGGTCGATGATGAGGGACAGAGACGTGTGATTGTAGGCCAGAACCAGGGAGTTTCCCTAAGGTTCATCTCTTCCTTACAGCTATGAAAGAGTATGCGCAAGGGGTGCAAGATTTATGCGATCCTTGTGTTAAACGAGAAAGGAGTAGTGGAAGGTCTGGAACACCTTCTGGTGGTGAGAGAGTTTGTGGATGTGTTCCCAGAGGAGTTACCTGGGATCCCACCAGAAAGGGAATTGGAGTTTACCATAGACCTAAAACCGGGGACCGAACCGATAGCAAGGACACCTTATCGGATGTCGACCCCGGAGTTACAAGAGTTGAAAATGCAACTGAAGGAGTTGCTGGACCTAGGACTGATACGTCCTAGTGTGTCACCATGGGGTGCACCTGTTATTTTCATATGAAATAAGGATGGATCGTGGAGGCTTTGCATTGACTACCGTCAACTGAACAAGGCCACGATCAAGAATCAGTATCCCTTGCCGAGAATTGATGATTTTTTCGATTAGATGAAGGGTGCGACGATGTTCTCCAAGATCGATTTGCGATTAGGGTATCACCAATTGTGGATCAAGGAGGATGACGTCCCTAAGACCGCCTTTAAAATGAGGTTTGGAAATTATGAGTTTACTGTTTTATCGTTTGGACTGACCAACGCCCCTGGGGTATTTATGAGTTTGATGAATGGGGTGTTCCGCGAGTACTTGGACAAGTTCGTCCAAGTGTTCATTGACGATATTCTGATTTACTCTCGTACGACGGAGGAGCATGATGAGCACTTGCGCTTGGTACTACAGTGTCTGCGAGAGCACAAATTGTATGGGAAATTGTCCAAATGCTCTTTTTATGAATCGAGGATTCACTACTTAGGGCATGTCATCTCCGACGAAGGCATCGTCGTGGATCCAACCAAGGTCGAGGCTATTATGGAATGGCCTGCATCGACGAATGTCATAGAAGTGCGTAGCTTTATGGGTTTAGCAGGATACTATCGATGGTTTATCGAGGGATTTTCGAAGATAACAAATCTAATCACGAAATTGCAGAAGAAAAGAAAGAAGTTTGTTTGGACCAAGAAATGCGCGAAAGAATTTTGGATTCTTAAGGAGTTGTTGACAACAACTTCGATACTAAAGGTCCCTAACATGGACGCAGACTTCTTGGTATGCACAGACGCATCCAAGGAAGGTTTAGGCGGAGTCTTGATGCAAGACGGATGAGTGATTGCTTACATTTCGAGGAAACAGAGAAGGCATGAGGAGAACTACACGATGCATGATTTGGAGTTATTATCCATCGTATATTCCTTGAAGGTTTGGAGACACTACCTTGTTGGATGAAAATTTGAACTGAAGACTGACCATTGTGGACTACAACACACTTTTATGCAAAGTGACTTGAACGCACGACAACGACATTGGTCGGAGATGCTTAGTGAGTACGACTTCGAGATTACTTACATAAAAAGAACAATGAACTGAGTGGCGGATGCATTGAGTCGGAGACCACACATATTTTCGGTGTTGCCTCTTCAGATGAATCTACGTGATAAGATTCTCACTTTATAGCGTGACGATGACTGGTACAAAGAGGTCGAGGGTTTTATCAGACAAAACACAATGATGGTACCACGATATGAGAGATTTTCATTTGATAGTGATGGGTTATTGAGGTTTAGAAGTCATATTTACATACCGCCAAACGACGAGTTGAGGATGTTGATCCTGAGAGAGGCTCATAGAGAAGTTTACATGGCTCACCCAGGAGTCACGAAGATGAGGGCAGACCTTAAACCATTATTCTTTTGGAAGGGAATTAAGGCAGACATAGTCAATTATGTGGCCAGATGTCTAGAGTGCCAGCAGGTAAAGGCTGAACATAGACACCCAACAGGATTACTACAACCACATGCCATTCCTAAATTGAAATGGGAGGTTATTTCGATGGATTTTATTGTTGGATTTCCACTGACGGCAAGGAGACATGACTCGATTTTTGTAGTAGTAGACACTCTGACGAAGAGTGCTCACTTTATTCCTATGCGTATGACGTATCAGGCACCTGAAATAGCTAGAGTTTTCATCAGTGAGATTGTGAGGCTGCATGGCGTGCCTAAGAGTATTATATCCAATCGAGGATTGATGTTTATTGGACGATTTTGGACGAGGTTCCAAGAGGCCTTGGGAACCCAACTTAAATTTAGTACTGCGTATCACCCAGAGACTGACGGGAAAACCAAACGAACGAACCAAACTTTGGAGGACATGTTGTGCATGTACGTGATGGACCAATAAAAGTGTTGGGAAGAATTCTTGCCTCTAGTAGAGTTCGCTTACAACAACAGTTACCAGAGCACCATTAAGATGGCGCCTTTCGAGTTTCTTTACGGGCGACTGTGTCAGACGCCCTTGATTTGGGATCGGCTTGAGGATAGGGTCCTGGTGGGACCAGAAGTAATCCAAGAAATGGAAGAGAAAATGCAAACAATAAGACAAAGGATTAAAGAAACACATGATTGATAGAAGAGTTATGTTGATGTGCACCGAGTCGACCGTAGTTACGAGGTCGACGATCGAGTCTTCTTGCGGGTTAAACCGCATAATAGTTCAATCAAGTTTGGAAAGGGAGATAAAATCTCTCCTAGGTTCGTGGGACCCTTCGAGATTGTGGAGAGAAAGGGGCTCATGGCCTATCGACTAGCCTTGCTTGATTCCTTGAGGCGTACGCACGATGTTTTTCATGTATCTATTTTGAGACATTATATGAGTGATCCTACACATGTTATTGACATGAGTTCCTTGTAGGTATCAGACGAGGGAGCGCTCATGGATGAGCCGGTCCACATATTAGATCATCGCGTTCAATAGTTACAACGTTGAATGGTAGATCAGGTCAAAGTCCAGTGGGAAAATTATAGTCTGCACTCGACAACCTGGGAGGATGCATATGATATGCGCCAACAATTTCCATTGTTTTTTGATAGATAGACATATGATACTATGATACACTTATTTCGACATTTATACTGTGAAACTTAGGGATGAAGTTTAGACCAAGAGTGGGTGTATTTAACATCCCGCTCTGGTGCACTGAGTACACTTATTCTTTGAGGACACTTGCTCGCAAGTGATCCAGATTATTATGATATTAAAACATTTGACTTTGATTATGATGCGTCATGGGTAGATGACATGTTGTTTTACTACATTGACGTAGGCAGGTTCTATTGACTCGATTTTACTGAGTGTGTAGGGTTTTAGACCTTGAGGATGCAGAGGCATCGACGGAACCCCTTGGACTATGGATCGAGTCAGGGAGTGTGCTATTGGGGTTTGATTTATTTACTGTGATATTAATACATTTTGATTAGATGATATGATGTGGACATGTTCTGACATGATTTGTTGATGATGCATGCTGACGATAGTTTGCCAACCAGACTCACATATGGAGTAAAGGGGTCACACACGACTACTAGAGAGGTTGAGGGAGAGGTGCGGATAACAACCCTGCCACATCCTACTAGCACTCCCGCTGTGGCTCGAACTGTAGGTTAACGATTACCTAGTTCGAGAGGACCCACGATGCCATGAGGGCAGACTGTGAGAGTTGCTCACGATGATTCTAGGGGGTGCGCAATAAGGTGGGGGCCTTATTCCTTATAATCCCTTAGTCTCCCACAAGTTCACCTGGTGGAGTGTTGACTCTAGGGGTTATTTATGTCTACCAATTAGTCAAGAGGCGAGTGACACCCTTGGAGCACGTGGTACGTCCTGAAGGGCACATCACGCAAAAGAAGCAAAAGAGGTGAGTGGCACCCTTGGAGCATGTAGTGCATCTTGAAGGGCACGTCGTGTTGATGATGATAAAGGAACAAACCTAGATGGCCCTAAGCCAAATATCTCATTAAAAAAATAAATTTAAACAACTTGCCTAATTAAAATGTCGCCTAGTTTAGAATTTAAGTCCTAAGTCTAAAACTTCGCTAGGGGTAAAATTTGTCTACCTTTTTAAAATAAAAATAAAAATAATATATATATATATATAAAATAAAATAATAAAATCTAAAACTACTTAAGTAATAATTGCGGGTGTTCATAAAATTTTTGGTAACATGAAGAGATTAAGAATTAAATAAAATGTGTGGATGTAAAACGTAAAGAGGCAATTAATTACTTTAACTTATGATAGTTTAAAAAAAATACTAAATTAATAATAAAAGGGAAGGGAGGTTAACTTGCACAATTGTCATTTTTGGCTCTAATAAAAAGGGGAAAGAAGGAAATATAAAAATTTGGAAACTAGGGAATGAGGCAACATAAAAAGGGAAAGAGGGGAACTTATGGTAAAAAGCGGGAGGTCAACTTAGTAAAGAATCTGCATTTAAAGAACCTTCTAAATTGAACTAAATTAGCAACTTCATAATAGGGAAAGCCTTTAAAACCTGTAAGGGAATCTAGGGACACCTAGGAGTAAATTTAGGAGTAAATCTAGGTGGGTGAGAGAAATGAGACAATTAATAAATTAAAGAAAATAATTATTGGAGGAATGTGGGGGATGGGTGACACTTGTACGAAGGAGAAATTTTTAGGAATTTCTATTAAAACTTAATTTAAATGAGATTTAGGGAAAGAATGGAAGTTCGAAAACTCTATAAAAGAGAGGGAGGAGAAGGAAGAAGGGGGATCGACTGTCAGTGTAACGTTACGCTGCCGGATTAGTGACTTGACTGATTTACTTGTGGGAGTTGGGATTTCCCAGCTCAGAGAGGAGTGGTAGCTCGGCCTTGCGAGGCGAGCTGGGAGCTAGACGTACCATATGGATAGTGTGTGGCCCCTTTGCGGCTCAGGGGGCTAAGGGGGAAGCAGAGTACCCCTAGCATTGGCTGGGAGGTACCGGTGAGGTCTCAACGGTCGGCGAGTGGGAGCGGCACAGAGTGCCCGGACGACACTCGGAGCAGACGAACAGGCAAAGGTACGCTTTTTGGTCGAATGGTAGAAGGTTGTAGGTTTTATGATGAGATATGTATGATGATTATGTAAGTAGAGTGGATGTTTATATAGGTATGTTGAGATAAAAAAGAAAATATTTAATTTCAATCTGCGTTGGTTCTTGATGGATTGGCAGATTTTTACCCCTACTGCGATGAAATTTAGGCATCTGATGTGAAAATACCACCTCTGCTAGTGTTATGAAGTTGGGATGTAAATTATTATTTCAGCATTTGTAATTTTGGGATAGATGTAAATTATCAATCTGTGTTTTATGTATTGTTGGAGAATTCAGTTTCTGTGGTTGGTTTTCTATTTAAATTTCTTTATTAAATCCTTGATAAGGAAGGCGCTTTCAGTTTCTATCAGGAGTCTGTGTTGCCCTTGCTTCTGATTTTTGTATCTAAGTCTTCCCATTATTTTGGGCCACCTATAGCCTCCACCTTAATATGGAGAGGGTAGAACCCGTTTTAGTGGTATCTTCTGTTTCCCTTCCGTAAGAAAAAGGGGAGCTGGTTTCCTGACCCTTGATTTTGTCTGGAAATGAAACTGAGATGACAATAACTTATGAGAAAGATCTTTTTTCCTTTTGTTTGGTGTTTGAGAAATTTTTAATTTTCTGTTTGATTATTGGTCAAATCTGCTTGGTTGGGTCGTTTCTTCTGTCATGACGAGTCCCAGGTTACTGATTTTTGCAAAAAAAAAATACATCCTGCTGTCATGGGAAGGGTGATTCCTCAGTTTGGACTTCTTTTGTCATGCGCTTTCACTGGTTGCTTAAGTCTTGAGATGAAGAGAGTGAGAAACCTTGATCCTGGAAAATCTGGCTGCCTCCTGATGTGAATCCCGTGGTCTGTTCGTGTCTTGTTCTTATACACTATCCTTCCGTCCTTAGTTGGGTGAGTAGTGAGAAGTTAATGGGCCCGTGGGATCTTCCCTAGCTTGACACCTTTAGGTGAAGACGAATCTGTGAGCTTTGGTTCACCACCAAGTATCCTTGTAAAAGGATTGATTCCTTGCAGCTTGAGTTTAGAAGGAATTTAATTAGAGAGTTGGGAAGAAGTTGCGAAACCTTCTTGGCTCACCAGAATTTAGATCATTGTTTATCAATGTGCATGAACCATTGAATGGTTAGTACAACGGTTGAAATTTTTGCATTGTCTTCTTCTTGGTGGAAATAAAATTGAGGATCGAGCTTCTATAGATGCATGGAATATCTTCCCTCGCTCAGGCTTGTATGGGTGTTGGCGATGCCTTGAACTGGCGGTCGTTTGCTTCTGGGTCCCTTAGTGTCGATTTAAGCCTGGCCCTTGACCACACATTTAGAGATCGTAACCCTTAGATCCAACAATGCACCCTTACTGAATTGCGGGACATCCTGTGATGGAAATAAAAGTTTTAATGACAGTAGGTTTTAGGTGACCTTTTGATATAGTAGAAAAAAATTAAATAAATGGAGGGACAATTGTTTTAGAAGTAATATTAAATACCCGTCTGGAAGTGCAGGAATTCATTAAATGACAGTTATGGCCATGGCTGTAAATTTTTTTAGCTGAACCTTAAACCCTTAGACCACTATACCCACCTGTGCATTTGCTAATTTTGGACAGAATCTACACCCATGAGTCTTATATGTTCTTAATATATTTCCTTTTATTTTGATTCCCAATAGAAATATTAATTACAACGAATCATCGCTGGAGGTGGGTGAAGTTTCCTGGCATGGGAGTTACCCTCTTGTAGCGATTCCATTATTATTTTGCCTCAAGAATAACCTTCCCTCCTCTCAGCCAACGATTTTCCTTTGGTTGCAAGCCATTTCCCTTTCCCAGGCCTTGGACAATGCTGAGCCTGTCAGGTGGATAACATTGATTTAGTTCTTCATGCTTCTGACTGCAGGGTGACATGTTTCTAATGTCGCACTGATTTTTAATTATTCATTGCTTTTAATTTATTCAGACTTACTCCAATTATGACATTAATGTTAATGTTAATTTTAGAGTATTGCATCAATTGTTGATTTATAATCGTTGGGTTGTTGCGTTAATTATGGGTTCATAATTATCGAATGTTGATTTACAAATTTAGATCATTGAGTTAATGTTAATGTTAATTTACAATGCTTGCATTAAATGATTTTTGAATATTGCGTCAATTATGGATTTATAATCATTGCGTTGTTGAGTCAATTGTTGGTTCATAATTATTGTCTATTGAATTATAATTTAGATCATTGAGTGAATGTTAATGTAAATTTCACAATGACTGCGTTAAATGATTTTAGAATATTGTGTTAATTATTGATTTATAACTATAGATTAAATGTTAATTATTGCGTTAAATGACAATTTATAACTATTCATTATTTTTATGATTATAATTAATGATTAATTATTTTGTTAAATGTTAAACCAGTCGAAGTTTAGACTTTCAAAATAAGGTCCTTTGCAAGTTGATTTAGAGGGTACCTTGATGACAAATTATGATCTAAAGTTGTGCAATGGAATGGCCTTAAGACTAATGTAGATTGTAGTCCTTTGTTTAATTAATGTTGTACTGGGTTGTAAAATTTTTGTGTGCTTGGTCTGCTTGTGTCGGGCGGGACGTAGACACCTCCTTGTTCCTCAGAACAGTCGCCAGCCCTGAGACCTTAAATGGTCAAAATCGATGGGAACCTGGGCTTGAGCATTGCTTATGTGTCTTGGAGGTCCTAACCATTGCAGGGTAGGACGGGAGGGTAGTCAGTCTTATTTATTGTCGGTTGATTGTCGTTCCTTGCTTGCAGTTACTTGATGTGTGTCTTAGGTCATTATGTTGTGTTCACCGTTGTATGTGTCATGTTCGTCATCGGGTGGTGAGACAAAGTCGAATGTATTTATTACCCTTGTACACACGCGCACACACAAAAAAAAAAATCATACTTGTCATAAGAGGTTGTCATACGAAACAGGAGGTTCGTTACAGAGAAATTGGACATATGAAATGAGGTGAGTCACTTTTTACTTTGATTCAATTTTAATTTTTACTTAAAGAGATTTAAATATATTTTATTTATTTTTTATTTTAAGTTTCATAAGTAAGAGTTGATATGAGAGATAAAGTCAATCCATAATAATAACTGTTACATATTTTTTCTCTTCTTTTCAATATGAACACTCCACCACAAGGGGAGGCCCCCCAAAATCACCCTAGATATCCTTTACGATTATAAGAAATCAATAGAAAAAAGAAGAGAAGAGAGAGATTCCAAAATCCAAATATAGTTAGAAACATTAGAAAAAAGGAGTAAAGAAAGAGACATAAAACTCCAAATAGAGCTAGAGGCAATGATTGATAAAAAAATAAAGATACCATTCAAACTCAAATAGAGGATAGATTCTTAGGGTTCAAGAGTGAATTGAAGACAATGAAGGATAGAATTCAAGAAATGGAAAAACATAAACAATCAACCCAATAAGGAGGGGTTAAACAAAATCACAACTTGAGAGATAGGATTAAAGAGATAGAAGAAAAACCAACCAACAATTTGACCCTCAGTAATATGGAAAAAAAATTGGATATCAAACCCATCAAAGAGGAAATGAATAAGATAATCGAACTGGACCATGAGTGTAACAAAAGAGTCTTGAACCTCATAATTTTTGGTATAAAAGAACAACAAGAGGAGGATACACTAGCAATAATAAAAGAAGAAATAAAAAATAAATCACAAATTGATACAACTTACATCATAGAAGCAAAGAGGCTATGAAAAATAATTGATCACACCGATAGGTTGATCCGTGTCAAAGTAATCTGTAATGACCATATATATAGCACACTTAGTAAATATCCGAGCTTAAAAGGGCTAGGAATATTTATAAATGAAGACATCATCCCCGAAGACCGAGATGAATTAAGGAAGGAAGTTCAAAAGGTAAAAGAAGCCAAGAAAGAAGGAAAATGGACAATAATTAGAAATCGAAAATCTATTTTTAGGGATAGAGACCCGAAGGATAATAATAAATATGAATTTGGGACACTCGAGATCCTTTTTTGGAATTGTCGTGGCTTTCCATGGCACAAAGGTCCTATGATAAGTTGGATCCCGAGTGATATTGATATTATCTGTGTAGTATAAAAATGGGAGCATGAGGACTCTAAGGTCCCTAACATGGAAGGATTTGTCTTGTGGTCGGAATGGAACAAAAAATCCAATGTAGAGGGATAGGAGGCATAGATTGTTGTATTAGAAAGAACATTTCTCCTCACATTCAACTTCATAATATTGACCCTCTTAATCAATACATTTGGATATAAATTTCAGACACCAATGCTAAGAAGATGTATATAGCAATTTGTTATTTTGCACCTATTAATTCTACTTTTTATAAGAAAAATAATATAGATAAAAATTGTTCCTATAATAATTTATAACAAGATATTTATAATTTGAAAAATGAAGGTAATATCCTCGGGCTAGGAGACTTTAATGCTAGGACT
>ML809443.1:119262-185185 GCA_009831015.1 Picea engelmannii | reverse complement strand
GTGCATTATTAATATGAGTATTCACCTAATGGTAGTTGTACCAACAATAATCAAGTGTTTACTAAACTAGTAATAGTGATAGCAATAATAGAATTTAAAGACTGTTATTCTAGTTATAACACTACTTAAACTGCAACTATATAAAAATATCAAACTTGATATGCAAACCTGGAGTTTAGCTGTTGTTGTCCCACTTGAGTTGTCTTCTATAGTCTTCTTGGTCATGTGCTTGGAAGCACTACTCGCTAAAGGACATATTATTCATCCTTTGACTTCTGCTCTTCAACATCTCCTGTATGTGAAAGGTGATTATTTTTTCTCTTCTCATGTTTAAGAGGACATTGCGTGGTATAATGTCCCATCTCCTTGCAGTTGTAGCATCTGATATTTGACGCATCCTTTATGTGGCGTGGTTTCTTAGACTTCTTTGGGCTGCCTTCTGGAAGCGTCTGCTTGATATGATCCAATAACTCATTCTCTTCTAGAATGAGGAGAACTCTGTGCTTCCAAGATCTGAAGTTATCTGCTCCATCCAATCTATCGTCAACTCTCATGCTGGTTGACATTTTTCATTGGTACAAACCCTAGCACTAAAATACCTCAATTTTTCAAACTTCACCAAACTGCACGCTGAGGGTTTCAGAAGGTGCACTAGGTTAGGGCACACTGCTTTGTGAAGGAATCATCCCCAATGACCTTGGGATATTGCTCAATGGACTTGACAAAGTATTGCAGCTGCAAGGTGCTACTGTAGCGATCTTCCTTCCAATGGTCAAACTGTTATGAAGGTAACCAACTCTAATACCATGTTAGATTTTCCTTATTTATAGAGTGTTATCCCCATTTTTTGGATAACTAAGGAGATGATGACTCGAGGCCCTCAAGTTGCAGATATGGAGTGCCGAGAGACTACATGACCAACAATACCCTTTGCACAAATGGAAAACCCACTCACCACCACAGATGGTCACAGGTTTATAGATGGCATCCACCACACCAGTTGGCTTCCGGAAGGCAGAGGGCCTTGCTCCATGAGGTACAAGTCAATATTATGATAAGCATCATTTCAATAAATAAGCCATTTCATTATGTTGTATCTTAGATTGCTCTAGATTTCATGATATGTTCTTGGACATAATGCCTTTTACCCTGCTTCACCTTGGTGGTTGACATTGTGCCCTAGTAAGTGGTCTTCTTTGGGAATGGGTTTGCTGCTGGGAAATCCCTTAATGAGACATCGTACCGTTCCCGATCATACTCACCATTTTTCATCATTTTCCCCCTCTGTTTTCTTATCTCTTGGGATTTTAGGGTGTACTGACCCAAGAAGAGGTTGTCCCTCATTCTATGGGAAGAAGGGGCTAAATGCCTAGAGGGGTTGGTGTTGGGTAAAAGATAAAAGCCATATATAAACCTTCCAGATGCTTCGCCTAGGGATCACCCAAAAAAGCAATAAAATTCTTATCTTTGAATAAAAGGGGATGCATAATATAACAAAGAAATGCCTGAAAGGTAGATTGAAGGATAGGAGGTCTCATCCCGAGCCGACCTATCATGTCCATGGATATCTAATGGTATGGCATTGTCATTATCTGGTCACCAAACCATGGCATTGACTCTTAGTTGCATGCTTGAGAGAAAGGGGGTCTCATCACGAGCCAACCTTCTCATTTCCATTAGGAATTTGTGGGTGACATTGCCACCATCTAGTCACCACACCATGGCAGTGGCCTTCAACCTCTCCTTGTGCTAAAGAAAATATAAAGAAAGAAAGATAAAAGGAAAATAAAGGGCTTGGAAAAAATGCATTGCGGACGAAGGTACAACACACCCTCTACAAAGGCACCCATGAATGAGACACTATGACCCCTAATATGTCATGAGCCCTATGCCCATTGAGTCTTGACCCCATCCACCTCACACACTTTACATGGATTAAAGAGGGACCTTCTGGAGGCTCTCCTTGACCTAGGGAAAGATCTAGCCAATATGACACCTCGTCAACCCTCCCATACTTAAACTTGACAAGTCACATAGTGTCTTTGAGTTGTTAATTGTTTGATATGGTAATCTTTGATGCACATGCTTAGATGGATTGTTTATTGATTGGATCCACTTATCATGATGTTATGATTTGAGATCCTTGGAGGGCGTGTCCATTTGTTTTTGTAGGACCTAGTTGGTGGACAATTTTGGGAGAACAAGCCTAGCTTGGGCTTCCATGGGGCTACAATCCCACCTGTTGGATGCCATGGGCCCACATGCCAGATGAGAGAGAGATGACTTGGACGACCTTGATGATGACTTGGATGACCTAGCCCACCCATTGCTTGCTAAACGATTTGCCCAGGAGGGGCAAAACGTCCCACTTTCGAGCATGACACCATGGTATTGGGGGTTTGGGCTTGGTGGTGAGGTGCCACTCACTTGCACTTGAACGTTTTGAGGAGAAGAGGGTTTTCACCAAGAATAGATCATATAGATGCTTGACACATGGCCTTGGAAGGCCCTTCCATCCTTCTCCAACACCAACAACCTCCTCAAAGTGGCAAAATGTCCCCTAAAGGGGTGACGCCATCCTTAATTAGGGTTTAATTTGTGCAAAAGATGAAATTTTAGGTGAACTGTTTAATATTATTGTGTTAAGGGGGCAAGATTAGGGTTGTTGGCCCCTAATCTCGTGTTTTACTCCCTATTTTGTGGACAAGCCATGTTGGCTAATTTTTGTATAAATAGAGATCATAAGATCTCATTTCAAATCATAACTTTCCTCTCACAAGAGGTTTTGGTCTGAAATTTTGAGCCTCCTTAGCTATTTTAGCTCTTGTGCACTTGTGTATGGCTGAACTTTTTAATGGTTAATGGAAGAAGTGATGTGCTAGCCTTGGAAGGTTATTTTCTAGCTCTTATGGTGGATTGTCTTAGCATCTCTCTTGATCTTGGTATGCTTTTTACTCTCTTTCTATCATTTTATTCAAGTCAAGTATTCTTATGCTAGGAAATAGGTGGGAATTATAAAGGAATACACCCCCACCATAGTCTTCACCATTTTTGCTTCATTTTATTGCTTCATCTCATTGACAAGGGTTTGCTAAGAGAAGTATAAGGGCATACACCAACTTAGCTTAAACTCTAGCTTAGAGAAACTAGCCTTGGGAAGTAAAAGGGCTTACACCCCCAAGGATTTAGCTTCTCTAAGCTCCTTGTGACTCCATTAACCCAATAGTAAAGGCACTAGTCATATTTTTGTTGGTTGGGAAACGTGAATTTCGGTCTTTTTACTTCTTGCAAAAGTGGATTGTGTTCCTTGTCCCTCGGGCACCTCACAGCCAATAGGGCGTCCTGATCCAAGGGATACTTATTGCTGCTGTTACAAATTTTCATCTTCAGCCATTAGGGCTGCAGAAACCCTAACATACTTTCTCAAATAACTCTTTATTCAACCATTGGTTTTGGCTCAAATTTTGCACACTTACTCTACTTGTCCTAGCACACTTTCTGGAAAATTTTGAGGGGATTCTAGTGGATGATTTTCTCGCTGTAATACATTGAATGTTACAGCCATAAGGCTGATATAATTTTCTGCAGACAAGTGTTTACAACTGCCTTATCTTTTATGCTAAGAGTACTAGTTCTTTCACCTTGAGTTTAGCTAGTCAATTGCTAGTTTTTCTCTTTCTTTTTCTACTCGACCCTTAGCATTTATTGAGCAGCTTATAATATTTTTTTCCTGCTGATTTATACTGTCATGTATTGCTGGAAATTAGAGACAGAAAGATTAACTTGCTGATCCAACTAACATATACTATTGCAAGGTGTGTTTTCTTGTGTCTCAGGCAGGTACAATCATCCAAAAAAGCACTACACTTGTGGGGCAACCTTTGCTTGAATTACAAGGCATCTCTCCCTACCCTTCATTCCATTTATAATTGACCTATAAGGGCTCCATTTCCACTTTCTTCCGTCTCTGTCTCAATCCCCCTAGGGTCACCGAGATCGCCTCCCTAGAGTGACCTAGTCACCCTTGAAGTGCAAGACCTACATCGAGGTGACATTGGGTGTAGGATTCCCACAGTTGTAGCACTTGTTCCTTGGTTGTGTCAGGCTTTGCCAAACCTACAACTTGTGCCATAACATAGAGCATTAGAGTTACTGGTGTGCTTTTACTTCATTACCATTAACATATATATCTCATGTACTAGGAAATAGCAAATAAACAAGAGACAAAAAGAATACAAGAGATTTATCCTAGGAAAACCCCAAATGGGAGAAAAACGTAGCAACCTTTCCTAGATAGGTTCCGTTCACAAAGCAAGTGCAAACAGATAAATCCTAGCTCAAAGGATAACTCAACCAGAAATACCACCACAGTTGTAGCAACAACACAATGCCAAAATAGCACACCACTACCAAGAGTAGCACACAAGAGAGAGTTACCAGAAAGACTGAACAAGAAGAAACTTTGTTGCTGCAGCATCTGCGTCACCTTCTTCAAACTTGTGCCTTAATTCTATGTAGCTAAGAGAGTGTGGGTGAGTGAATGAATGAACTATGGCACCTCCTTATTTATAGTCTTCCAGTCCTTCTAACTGGGCCGACTTCTCTTTTGGGAAGGTGTCTTTTCATTATTATTTATTTTTTTGGGCTGACTTCTCTTCTGGGGTATTTCAACATCTGTCCAATGGATCTCTTGCTTCTGGAATATTCTCTGTATCTAAGAAAGGTCATCTAGGAGGTAAAGATCCTCCCGCAGCTACCAAACATCAACAAAAAGTACATTCACTTTATTAATCACTCAATAAAGTAAATCCTAAGGTTCTGAGAGGTAATAATGACAACTCCCACGTGTTGAGATAGACCGATGTGTAAGTACCTGTCTGATGCTACTAAAAACATCAACATCCCAAAAACCAATGCAACATATCTTTTTTGTTAGGGAATCCCCTACTACAAGTTGTTGCTCCCTTTTCATTTTTTAAAATTTTAGGAGTCTTTTGGATGATGCAACAACTTGGTAGCCTCCTCCTTTTAGTATATCACCTTTACACTAGTGTTGTCTTGTAAGCTTGTTCCACTTTACTTTGCACCGTTATCTCTATCAAACCTCTTATTTTGATTTGCTTTATATTTTACTCTTTTGTTTTCATATTTGTTTTATATAAAGGGTTCCTTGAGTGATGGAATATCTTGGTTAAAGTCCTCCTTTGGTCCTGTTAGTATTTCTATACCATGGTCAGCAGACTTAGCACTAAGAAATCAAAACTGTTGTTCTAATATTGCTAAAGTATACAAACACATAATGCAGAAAACTTAAAATGGAAAGTCATTGGTCTGTCCTAAATCTCATCACTTCTTTTAAGCAGGAAGAAAAACAAAATTACAACTTACTTGCTAAATCACTGTTAAAAGTAAAAAAAAAACAGAAAATGAGTAGATGGACTGTCAAAACTTGTTATTGCTTGGTAATAATTCTGAAATGAAATCTGCTACATGAAAGCAACAACAAATTAATTCACTGTTTGCTGTTCAAAAATTAAATGAATAAACCTACAACCCTGCCTTCTTTTTTATGGACTGAGAAGAGGATTAGGTACAATGAAACTGGACACATGCACAACAATGCCTTAGCTGAAGATGACCTGAGGCATGCAAGCATGTGCCCTACCTGATAGACTGCATTTGGCTAACTGAACTTAGACTTAAGCTAAAAATTAAAAAATTTGCTAAATAAAACTGAAGCTAACACATCCAACTGCATGCACCCTCTTTTACTTAACGGAGAAACGACATGCAAACTGTGGAGAATAGATTGTTGAAGATAGAACAACAATCCACTCTTATAAGATTGATTACTGCCTCATAATTAATGCGCTGAACCTAGACTTAAGCTAGAAATTAGAAAATTGCTTAATAAAACTGAAGCTAACACATGGAACTGCGTGCACCCAGTTTTACTTAATTGAGAAACATGTAAACTGTATAACACACACAAATTTGTCACTAGTGAATTGCCCTCATAGTCCTGTTGACGTTTCCAGATATGTTCACCAGTTTTCCCATACCTGCAGAAGACACTCTGAGGTATAATCTAATAAGCCTCACATATATCCATTGAATATTCACATTCCCTACATGGAAGTGTATTAGAGGAATCCTTGTTCCTCACCAAAGAATTGACAAAGTAGCCAAGGAATTGACAAAGTGCTATAATTTTGTTCAGGTACTTCACTCTAAATGCTCTTTAAATATGCACTTAAACGCTAATACTGTATCATGTAAAATTTAACCTTTCATGCTATTCTGCTTGGTATAATTGAAGTTTCCAGAGCTGCTCACCAGTTTTCCCAGACCTGCAGAAGACACTTCGAGGTATAATCTAATAGGCCCTTCTTATAGCCATTTCATATTCACATTCCCTACATGGAAGTGTATTAGAGGAATCCTTGTTCCTATCTAAGGAAATGACAAAGTGTTATAATTTTGTTCACGTACTTCACTCTAAATGCTCTTTAAATATGCACTTAAGTGCTAATATTGTAACATGTTAAATTTAACCTTTCATGCTACTATGCTTGGTATGAGTTTTTGAAGGTGATTTAACCTTGTTTAGTTTTTCCTCCTTTATTCTTCATCTCTTTTACCACTCTCTTTATTTCAATTTAGTTGATTTTCCTCCACTTTGTCCAACAAGCCTTGCCCAATCTCTCCTCACATTAATCCATGGTTGTTATGTCTACATGGTGTTTTGTGCCTCCAATTGCTGATATATGTTGGAAGAAAGGGGTGACCAAATAAGTATAGATGGGCCTAAATAAGTATTGTAGGTTATATTGTCTGTGAGTAATCGCCTCTTGAGGATAGAGAGCCAAACATCTAAATTTGGAAATAAAAAAATGTAGCAAGGGGATCTCCCAAGTCACAATATAAACAATGGTTTTCCCTCTAATCTCATAATATTTGGGATACCCGAAGATGAAGTTCTTCTCTAGCTCGATCTCCTATAAATTACACAACAAACCTACTGTACCCATCCATGGAATGTAGTGGTTGGATTTCACACGTAATTGATGAGAATGTACCCTCAATTGGTGTAGCAAGATCTTGAGGTTGTGTGTCTAATGATGTTGAATGTAATTAGGAATACTCACTTCTATTTGGTTGCTTGAGGCCCTCTTTCAATTCTTTGGTATTTTAGTGGTTTTATAGGAGGATCTGTATTCTCTTGTCATTGTTAAAAGCCCAAGATCATATGCACAACATTTTTTTTCCATTCCTCCATCCACTTATTCTCCCCTCTTTGGTTTTCCCTTTCTTGCAATAGGTTTCTCATCTAGCATACGTTGATGATGTGCGCCACCCTAGCTAGCCTTTCACTCACAACCATTGTATGCCCTACCTGTTGGTCTTTTTTTCATCCCAAGTCCCTTTCAACAATTTTGGCCTACTCTTCCCTTACAATTGTTGTAGCCTTGCCAATGACTTACTTTATTTTCACAACCAAGGTAAACCATCACACTTCCAACATTTCACATAATAGTTTTGAGCCTTTTCTAGGATCGTCCATGAGTCATTCTCTTCTACTATCTATAGTGTATTTTTGGATCATGTGTGTCAAACCCTACTTTAGTCCTTTGTTTATTTTGTCTCGTGTCACCTTTGTCACTTTTTTCCCTCCATGTAAATTTTTTTTATTTTTTCCGCGTAATGTGTTTCTTAGAGAAACCCACTGGGAACTTCCCCTCATTTTGAGGATGGTACCTAGGGTAAACCAGATTTTGTAGAATCTCAAAGCTTTGTCATGTCACTTACAAGAATATAACCTGGGTGGGGAGTGTAACACTCCATCACACAACCACTTGGGCTAGATCCAATTGAAAATTTCCCTCCATGTATTGGGGGAAGCCTCCCTAATTTAGCTTCCTTGGATATTCATTTTGAATGCTTTCTTGTAGCACCTTGTAGTGCCTTGGGGGCAAGTTTTTCTATACCATTTTTTCTTTTCTATTTTATTGACAAACTCTCTAGTTCTTTTCTCTAATTTTGCCTCAAAAAACATGGGGGCTTAACGTCCATCCTTGCTCTCTTCAACTTCTTGACCTCCATTTTGGTCTCTCAACTGTGCTTTAAACTCAAGCTCCCTTTCAATCTCCTAATCCTCCTTTTGTTCGCCCTATCTACCTTTTTTGCCTATGGGCCTCCCTTTATGATCTCTTTGACCCCCTTGTTGGCATCTCTACCTCCCTTTAACCTTGTGGACCTCCTTTTGGTTACTCCATTTCCTTCTTGGACTTTTGACCTACCTTTTACACTTGTTAGCTCAATCCCTCTTTTTTCTTCTCGTAATATGATTTTTATTCAGACATTCATAGTGCTATCCCATAGACCTTATAGTACTAGGAAAAAAACAAGGCAAGAGCTTCTTTGAAGTTCTTTGTTGTTTCTTCTAATCACTATGATTGTCCTGGTCTTTTTTCAACCCCCATTATTTTATCAACACAAAGGTAAATAACTCAATAATTGGGATTATTAATGGTAGTTAACAAACTTACTTTTTTTTGTGCTTCATGTTAAGTTCTTGCCACACCTCTATTGAAGTATCCCTTGAAACTTTAGGGTCCAACTCACTCTTTCATAAGATATATAATATCCTCCTTTTTGAAGCGTTTCCCTTTTACATGCTCCACCCATAAGAGCTCCTTGTGTGTCACTCTCACATAGATGCTTCTGTAGGGCTTGATAATGCACCTTTGATGTGTCCTCTTGTAGGATCTTTTGGGAGGAGTACTCTCTCCCTTACTTCTTTTCATAATGTAATTACATCTATGTACAAAATGAAATCAATGAACATGTAGGAAACAAATAGACATTGACATCACTGAAATTTGTTTGTATTTTGTTTTTGTGTTTTTTCAGGGAAAGTGAAAGAATAGCTCTCCCTTCCCTCTATATTTTTCTTTCATGCATTGGTTTAAATAGGATAAATATGCACACATTAAAGGAATTGGGTAAATGCACCATTTTGTTTTCTTACACTATGGCATATGCAAAACACGTTGAGAAATGACAATAAATCCCATGAAGGAAGCACATATCCAATAACGTAGGTCAACAAACCATATTTTTATGGCTCAACTTTGCTTTTTCTTGAGCCTAGCCTAGGACCTTGAGTTGCTAAAGTCAGTGATTGCTTCATCCCTTCCGTTGAGGTGTGCAAAGTAGTTTAGCTCACAAAATGAGTTAAATTTTTTATGACTCCATTGTTGCTCCAAGTTGAGTCATAATCTACTTCATCCTTTTGCTTTCTCCTTGTTGGTTGGATTCACTCTTTCTTGTGGTAGATCACTTCTCCCCACTTTTCATTTCCTCTCACGGAAGTATTTTCTTGTTGAATCCCCCCCCCTCTTTCCCTACTTGGTTCCTTCACTATGCCTTCTCCCTATTGTGTTGAGATTTGGGTACCTTGGAAAGTGGTCCCCTTGTGTTTGCGAGTCTCTAAACACAAAGGGGGGAATATTTGACCCTTACACTTTACTTTATGTTATAAAGTCACTTTGACTTTATAACATCATTAATGACAAAGTACTTCAAGTTATAAAGTCACATTGACTTTATAAAGTCATAAATCAAGAAAAAGTGAACTATGGAAACTTAAGTGAAAAATGAGATTTAATCTCATCCATTCATTTTGGAGATTGGCTTAGATCTAATCCGGGCCATTGGTTTCCTAGGTTAGCCTAAGGATGAGGCTAAAGGAGGAAAAGGGGAAAAAGTGAGATTCATTGTTCATTTTAGAGAGTTGGGTGAATGTGAAGAGAGGAGAAGTGAGGGTTTGGAGAAGCTTGGGCACACTTGTGAGAGGCAAAGGTGCAAGGAGGAGAAGGGTGCATTTTGTGAGAAGAAAAGGAGGTGCAAGGCTTGAGGAGGGGCGCACAAAGTAGAGATGGCTCATTCCTTGTGGAGTGAGGGCGCACTTGGGTAGAAGTGTGCACTAAGCAAGGAAGAAGGGCGCACCTAGATCTTGGGCACACTAAGAAAGTGAAGAAGCTAGCAGGCTCTTCAAGGAAATCAAGCAAGAAAAGGCAAGCAAGAAAGCAAAGGAAAGTAAGAAAGAGAAGAGCTCAAAGGCTAAGGCAAGTGGCACACAAACCAAGGCAAAGGGCGCAAGATTCAAGGAACTCCATTGTTTAGCTTGAGAGGAGCTTACACTTTGTATCGGGTTCCTTTGTTTCATTTTCTCTCTGTAGCATTTGCTTGAGATCTCCATATTACATCTACTCTCTTACTAGTTTTCCCCATGGGGGTTTTTCAAAGATCATGTTGACCAAAAACACTTGTGTTAAATTGTCATGGTTTTCTCATTTACTTTCATCATGGTAGGTGTTAAAGATCCTAGAGGGTATTTTCTATTTTGAAGTATAATGAATGTGTTAATAATGGACAACAAAACTTCCAATTAAAACCCATTCAGAGAGAAAATTCAAAGGGGCATTAAATCACTTCCTACTTGGCATATTTAGAGGAGAGAAATATCAGATTTATTGGCTATTGTGGCCAGAAAGATAACAATCCTAAAAACAGTGAGAAAATTAGTTTTGAAACCCTTGAAATTAGTGCCCAACAAGAGGTCACATTACAGGCCTGTTGGGAAGCCTCTAGGAATCTCAAATTTCTTCATGGTATCAAAGCCTAAGGGCACATGAGTTGGCTGATATAGTGGCAAATAGTTGGCAGCTTTTTCACTTGCTGGGAAGCTTCATTTTCACACTTGAATTTTGTGTGTTGGAGGCAGATTTGTGTTGTTCAGTGTTGCTCAGTTTTGCTTGGTTATTTTAGCATCCGTTTAGCATTAGATGGCAACCATGGTAGTGGCAGGTTTGAGGGTGGAGGATAGGCTTGCGGGGGAAGGCAACTGGTCCTTGTGGAAGGCCATGATAGTCTTGATTATGGAGGAGGGAGAGTTATGGGACATTGTGGAGAATCCCATAGTACCTCCCACAGAAGCTGTACTTTTGGCTGAGTTTCGTAAAAGGAACTATTATTGCACAATGTGTACTTGCTCAAAGCCCAAGGAAAGTGGATGAAATATTGGCATAACAAAGGGTGACCTATCATTGTCACCTTAATATGAAACCCCTTTTGTTTAGGAGTATACCAAGATTACCCCAGGGGAGACGTCCCCGGTGACCTAAAGGGATGATAACTAAGGCAAGGGTGCAAGAAAATCCCCCTCTCACTGGTCACTTTTGAGTTTAAGTCTTGGAAGATGAAGCCTAAAAGAGTTGGCGACTTGCAAAGAGTTGTTTACTAGCAGAGAAGGCACAAGCAAGTATTCAAATGATAATGTTGCTTCAATCAAGATTGAATAAGTCGGCTAGCCCAATGAGTGTAATAATAAATGATGCTATGCTTTAAACAATTGATGGAAAGTACAAATGTAATGACACTAGATGATAATAAGTATACCTCAAAGTAATTAATGAAGTAATAAAGAGATAGCGATTATAATAAGTCCAACAAAGCTTTGACAACAAGAAAAATCTATGAAGTTGATAATGATTTGTCAAGTGCTAGAAAGAAGAGAAAATGCAACGCATAACCAATGACTCAAAGTCTAATGAAGAGTCTAAGTTCAAGTGGTTATAACAAGATTAGTTCTATGTGCAGGCTAGCTTAAAGTCTAGGGAAGAGTTCAAACTAGGTGGTCCTAGGTTAGGGTTAGAATTGTAAATGACAAAAGTCCACAAGGAGTTTGGTCATGCAACAAGGAAAAGTTAGCGGATCACAAAGTTAAGTCCCAAAGGAGTTGACCCCTGCAACAAGATAGGTTAGTAGAAGAGGTCGTTTGAATAATTTTAAGAGGTTATTTGAAAGTTTTAGCGCTTAGGGTTCGAGACCTAGAGTTTTGGCTAGTGCCTTGTATTGAGTAAAAGGGAGTCTAAGGATGGTGTTTAGCTTTATGGGGAGGAAATGGAAATGGATCCAGAGTCAAGGTTAGCAGAAAAGTTGTGGAGAAGTAACACTTTATTCCTCCAACAACTTTTCTTTCGAGTAAGAAGCCTCTACAGGTGTAGCACAAGCTAGGCCCTTAGGGTTCTTCCCTCCTTGAGCTAAAAATTCCAAGGGTAAGATATTGGAGGTAGGGAGGAGTAATGACCTAAGTCCCCCTATCCTCAAACCTAGTGGAGGAGAAGTGCCAGAGAGCTGCCTTGCTAGGCCCTAGCGCATCACTCTTCCTTAGTATAAGAAGTGTGACATCACCTTAGGAAACTAGGGTTAGGTTCCTAGGAGAGTCTAGGTCAACACCTTTAGAAATATAAGCTTATGTTTCTATAGGTAAGACAAAGAACGAAAGCTTGACAAACAAGGAATGAAGAAGTAAATGACTTAGTTCTCCACACTTAGGGTTTTAGCATGCAATTTCATAATCCTCCATATACAAGCAAGCAAAATAGACTAGCAACCATAAAAGATGACTAACAACAAAAGTTTACTTACTTATACCAAGAATAATTAGGCATCAAGCCACAATTTTCCAAGAGAAATCCTTTGATAAGTTCACCAAGCCAAAATGATCTAAGAAAAGCTAGTGCACACCTCCTTAAAAAGCCAAGTAACCTAAAAAATAGCGCAAATTTTCAGCCAATAACCCTTGAAAAGGACACAAATTTCAGACCACACTTAGTATGTGTTGAGTGATGATAAAAAATGAGAGTACTTTCTCTCTATTTATACAATATCAATGACCTTTAATTAATTTTAGGTCATAAAAAGGCTGACCTGGCCAAATCACATTAAAAATCCTGTTTTTACATAAATGAAAGTAATTAAACCCTAAAATTAGCTCCAAGGGGGACGTCATGCCCTTCTAGGGTGACATTGAGCTCCTAGGGTGGAACGTTAGGCCCCATATGTAGAATGTTTGGCCTCCAAAGGCCCTGGATGATTCCACACATGCCAACCAACACACAACTTCCCTCATAACTGCAAACCCTAGCTCTAGATGACGTACAGGGTCATAATAATGATGTCATGGGTTCTCAAGGGATAACGTCCTGGTGGAAAAGCAAGATCCCCCTAGGTCTAGGTCTACCAGAGTGTACCAAAGGCAACATCCTTCTTTCTTTCTGGTGCAAGTCTCTGATTTCTCCCTGCCCCTGGTTGGGGTCAGAACATCCATCTATGGGCTTTCATCCCCATGGAGTTCCGAGATAATCACTCCCCCACATGTACCTGTTCATTGGGAAAAGTCTTGTAGCAATAACAAGTACACCCTCTAGGGGTTCATAAGTCACAGGGATCATAGCAATGTTAATCACATCTAATAATCAAATTACCCAAACATGTGCATCAAATCCCCTTTTACCCAGATGAATTCTCAAGACGTTATGCAGTTTAACAAGTCATGTTTGGAGAAGGTCTCAGGGTGTCCTATTGGGCTAATACTCCTTAAGTTTGGGGTGTTTCCCAGGTGAGAACTAAGCTAGGTTATGTAAGTATGTGTGAGGTGGCATGGGGTAAGTGTTTGGGCATGGGGTGCAGTGATAACACGGAAATGTAGATCCTACCTGTGGGGGCCTTTGTAGAGGGAGAGTTGCACCTTGTCATAGATGCCATTCTTTCCTAGCCCATTCAATTCCTTTTATTCCTAGTTTTATTTCCTTTTTTATCTTTTTCTTTTATGCTTCAAGGGAAGAGCTGAGGGACACTGTCCTATCTTGGTGACCAAAGGTGACAGCATTACCCAAAAGCATTTCATGGAGATGAGAAGGTTGTCTCGTGATTAGACCCCCTTTCTCTTGGCTATGCCACCAAGAGCCACTACCCTAGTCTGGTGACCAGATATATGGTAGTATCATACCGCTACATTCCCATCATCGTAATAGGCCGGCTCATGATGAGACCTCCCATCCACCAACTAATACCTTGAGTGTTTATTTATCTTACGAGTTCCCTTTTCTTACTAATAAACCCTTTACTACATTCTTGGGAATCCCTGGGCGAAGCATATCAAAGGTTCCTTCTTTGGATTTTAACTCTTGCCAGCTACTTTTACCCCCTGGGCCTTTAGCCCCTTCTCCCCACAAGGCAAGGTACAACCCTTCCTAGTGTGGCAAACCCAATGCCCGAACAAAGGTAGGGGAAAATGAGAGGAATAAAGATGGAAAGTGGTAAGTATGGAGGGAATGGACGATGACTTTTCTTAGACCCACCCAGTGGCAACCCATCCTAAAGGGAGACTAACTTGCTAGGGAATCATGTCACCCTCCCATGTATGAACAAGTTAAAGAGCATAATTTCCAAGAAAATGTTATGAAATGAAGGAGAATTCAGTGCAACAAATTCAAGTGCTTCAATAAGTAGAGTGACACATACAATGATACCCAAACTCATTACCTCATGAGGCAAGACTTACCGCTACTTCAGGACCAGACTAGTGGGATGTGTTAGCACCAGAAGTCACCTTTTGATTGCAGCAGATGTAAGCCCAGTATCCATCAGTTTGTATGTCACAATGAATAAATTTAATGGTGGTTTAATGGATGCAGTCTCAGGATTATAACGCTTTAAATAAAAAAACTGGGCTAGCATGCATGAGCAAATGAGGTCTTGATCTAACTTCAGTCAGTAAGTTGTAGTAAAGGTGAGTAAGGGGAAGAAATTGAGGAGAGTGAATAGGTCTGCTATGGACATCTGGTCTTCCAACAGCCTAAGGAAGAAAAACTCAGAAGACAAGATCCTCTTGGTCCAAAGTTTTAAGGAACTGAATGAAATTATCACTGAACTAAAATCAAACATACATCACAATTCAATAACAACAAGCCGACTGGATCATCCATGCCCGAGTCATTTAGTGCTGGAGGGAAAAGACAACACAAGAAACTAATTAAAACTGGTCGCGATGCCACTGTGATCAAACCTACATCAAAAAAACATAACTACCCTCGATTGGATCATCCATGCCCGAGTGTTCTAACACAGCTGTTACAGAGATACGAAAGGAAACTGACTTACATTAAACAAGAAGTATTAAATACTGATACATAACCAGAAGAACCAGAGCTTCATTAAAACTTTACAATACGGGAGCCTAGCTCAACCATCGACCCATACAAATTATCAAAATTAACTATTTATACTCAGAACAACTCGTTCCCCTCAGGAGCACGCTCTGGTCATTGCATTCAAGGCTCGTCATCTACATCTTCTTCTGTCAAGCTACACTTGCATTCCTCTGTCAGAGTAAGATCGGATCGGTATGGGATTTGTAGAAGAATCCGTTGACAGGGGGACTTTGTGCTGAAAAACTGCCTCCACAGCCAGCCTTTCCATATTTTCCATTGATGTGGTGAAACGAGGTTTCAACCACCTTCCCCATTTCCATTAACTACTTTCATCGGGATCAGGACAATTGATCACGATGCTTTGAAACCACGCAAATCTTCTGCTGAGACCGAGACGAGCGCTTTCAACCCTTGGCGCAGCCCCTCTCTACCACTCTATGCGACCTTGGGCCATGACCTCGTTCTTATCCCATATGAAATTTCAGGATTTCGCATTTCATGAGTTTTCACTCCCCTTGATTTCCAATGTTATGATGCTCGAAATTGTGAAACGACCCATCTGGATCAGCGGTCGGATTTGCCTTGAATCTAACGGCCGTGATCATCTCCTCAAACAACCTTAGTGGCCCGTTGCTTAATGGGTGCTTACCTTTCTTTATGGCCCCGCTTTCCATATAACCAAGGACTGTGATTGTGGGCCCAACTCTCAGGTGCTTCGTCATTCCGCGTTTCGCAAACTAGCATCGTGCTCCTTGCTAAAACCTCCAAGTTGCAAAATCGTGATCTCTCAGATCGAGTGACGTGTCCCTTTGCATCAGATGACCTAGATGAATACCGACATTTCGAGACTCAGGAAATTTGTGCATTCCTTGCTTCATCTTTTTCGAAATGACTTTCTCCATGATTTGATCATGTGCCACGTGTCCTTCTGAAATAGACGACCCAAATCATTTCGCGAGTCCTCATGA
The DNA here is from genome assembly GCA_009831015.1 of Picea engelmannii. Lineage (NCBI taxonomy): Eukaryota > Viridiplantae > Streptophyta > Pinopsida > Pinales > Pinaceae > Picea > Picea engelmannii. Next base: position 169,155 of record ML809443.1, on the reverse strand, counting down.
CTCTGCCCTTTGATTGCTCCATTCTGCGAGTCATCGAAATGCTAATTTTGTACCATGTGTCCTTCCCAGGATCAACGGCTAGGATGGCCTCGCGATTTCAGAACTCTATCTAACGCTATACTTCGTGTAACTCTATGATCTTGATCGCCCGATGGCCATCAATCCGATCTATCTGATGGATTTCCACCGTTGAAAGTTGATCTTGCTCACTCACTTGATTTGAGTCCATATCAGACCTCTCTAAGTGTTGCACTTGTGCTTACGGCTACAATTTCTGTGAACAATTACCTGGGTGACCGACCGAGGGCTTGGGAAAACAAAATGATCGGTGACAGAGGTAAAGAGAGAAGTGATCGATCTTAGAGAAAATAGGTCGATCAAACCGACGAAGGCAGACATAATGAAAACTACAAGCCGAGAGGAAAAACATATGACCGGGTCTGCAAAAGAAGGAGAGACAGGCAAAAATACAGACTTAGGTAGAAACCAAAAACCCCCAAGGTTTTGACAAGTTTATGTGACAACATTTGGCTCCCCAGGGAATGGCATGCTCCCTGTGAGCTGCCAAGAACTAGTAGTTCCAGTGCCTTGTTTTGGGTTATGGAGTCTCTTATTGAAAATGAAAAACTAAAAACAAAAACAAAATGAGAGTGGTATTTACAGAGGTGGAACGCTGATCACGGCCTAAACAAAATATTTCTTCAAGAAATGCCCATTTACAGGGCCACCAAAAACTTCACCACCCTCCAAACTCTACAACCTGTAAGTATTATTTGGAAATAACTCAGAGATTTTGAAGGGACCAATCCAAAGGGCTTCAAATTTACCATGCTTTCCCTTGTCCTGCTTAGGTGCATCCCATTTTAGTACCAGGTCTCCCAGATGGAAATCCTCTTTTCTGACTTTCCCGTTGAAAGCCCGCTTGATCCTCTGCTGATGTTCATGTGCTCTGTCTAGAAGTTGTTCCCTCACCTGCTGCGCTTCGACCAGTTGCATAATCCTTCTGATCATGTCGTTAGGCTCACCTTGGTAGTCTTGAAAGAATTTCTCCACAGGAAAGGGAAGCTGAGAAGGAAGAACCGCTTCAGTCCCATACACAAGCTAAACATGAGAGACGCCCAGAGACCTCTTTGTTGTCACTTTGTCAGCCCATAAAGAAAATTGGAGCTTTGAGTCCCATGCTTTCTGGTTATCTTCTAACAATCTTTTAATGATTTTAATGAGGCTTTTGTTAGAAGACTCTGCCAGTCCATTTCCCTGGGGTAGTATGGGGTAGAATGTATCAATTTGATTCCGAACTACTCACATAATTGGATCAATGGTTCAACCTTGAAAGATGCAGCATTTTCAAAGACAATTATGCTTGGACAACCAAATCTTACTGTAATATCCTCCAGAAAACTAATGATCACATTATGAGAAGCAATCCTTCTGGGGATAACTTCTATCCACTCTATAAAGTAATCTGTGGCAGTCAGGATCCATCTGTGCTCATCGCTTGATGCAGGGTGAATTTCCCCAATAAAGTCTAGACCCCATTGTTGGAAGGGCGCTGAAGCAACCACATGCTTTAATGGTAGGGACTTTAGCTACTGCTTCCCTGAGAATTTCTGACACCTGATATAGGCTTTGACTTTTACACAGATGTCAGTTAACAGAGTAGGCCAAAAATATCTAGCCCTGAGAATTTTGTAGGCCGTTGTCCTCTAGAAGTGGTGTCCTCCAGTTTTCTGAATTTCATGCTCAACTTACTGGGCTAGCATGCATGAGCAGATGAGGTCTTGATATAACTTCAGTCAGTAAGTTGTAGTAAAGGTGAGTAAGGGGAAGAAATTGAGGAGAGTGAATAGGTCTTCTATGGACATCTGGTCTTCCAGCAGCCTAAGGAAGAAAAACTCAGAAGACAAGATCCTCTTGGTTCAGAGTTTTAAGGAATTGAATGAAATTATCACTGAACTAAAATCAAACATAAATCACAATTCAATAAGAAACAACCTGACTGGATCATCCATGCCTGAGTCATTCAGTGTTGGAGGGAAAAGACAACACAAGAAACTGATTAAAACTGGCCACGATGCCACTAGGATCAAACCCACATCACAAAAACATAACTACCCTCGACTGGATCATCCATGCCCGATTGTTCTAACACATCTGTTATAGAGATACGAAAGGAAACTAACTTACATTAAACAAGAAGTCTCAAATATAGATACATAACCAGAAGAACCAGAGCTTCATTAAAACTTTACAATACGGGAGCCTAGCTCAACCATCGACCCTTACAAATTATCAAAATTAACTATTTATACTTAGAACAAATCGCTCCCCTCAGGAGCGTGCTCTGGTCATTACATTCAAGGCTCGTCATTTGCATATTCTTCTGTCAGGCTACACTTGCATTCCTCTGTCAGATGCAAGATCAGATCAGTATGGGCTTTGCAAAAGAATCCATTGACAGGGGGACTTTGTGTTGACAAACTACCTCCACGACCAACCTTTCCATACTTTCCATTTATGTGGTGAAACGAGGTTTCAACCACCTTCCCCATTTCCATTAACTACTTTCATCAGGATCAGGAAGGGGCCTTCCACCCATGAACATCCCAGGCGGTGCGCGCGACTCGTTCCAATTGATCATGACGCTTTGAAACCACACAGATCTTCTGCTAAGACTGAGACGGGTGCTTTAAACCCTTGGCATAGCCCCTCTCTACCACTCCATGCGACCTCGGGCCATGACCTCGTGCTTATCCCATATGAAATTTTGGGATTTCGCATTTCGAGAGTTTTCACTCCCCTTGATTTCCAATGTTATGATGCGCGAAATCGTGAAACGACCCATTTGGATTAACGGTCGGATTTGCCTTGAATCTGATGGCCGTGATCATCTCCTCGAACAACCTTGGTTGCCCACTACTTAATGGGTGCTTACCTTTCTTTATGGCTCTGCTTTCCATATAACCAAGCACTGTGATCATGGGCCCAACTCCTAGGCGCTTCGCGATTTTGCATTTCGCGAACTTGCATCGTGATCCATTCTAAAACCTCCAAGTCACGAATTCACGATCTCTTGGATTGGGTGACACGTGTCCCTTTACATCGGACGACCCAGATGAATACCGACATTTTGGGACTCGAAAAATCTGTGCATTCCTTGCTTCATCTTTTCCGAAATGACTTTCTCCATGATTCGATCCTATGCCATGTGTCCTTCTGAAATAGACGGCCCAAATCATTTTGCGACTTTGCGTTTCGTGAGTCCTCATGACTTTTCCCTTTGATTGCTCCATTCTGCGAGTCAAAAAAATGCTAATTTTGCGCCACATGTCCTTCCTAGGATCAACGGTTAGGATGGCCTCACAATTCCAGAACTCTGTCTAACGCTATACTTCGTGTAACTCTATGATCCCGATCGCCTGATGGTCGTCTATCTGATCTGTCTGATGGATTTTCACCGTTGAAATCTAATCTTGCTTGCTTGCTTGATTTGAGTCCATATCAGACCGCTCTAGGTGTTGTGCTTGTGCTTACGAGTATGGTTTTTGTGAACAATTACCTGGGCGACTGATTGAGGGCTCGGGAAAACAAAATGATCAATCACAGAGGTAAAGAGAGAAGTGATCGATCTTAGAGAAAACAGGTTGATCAAATTGACTAAGGCAGACAGAAGGAAAAATAAAAGCCGAGAGGAAAAACATATCATCTGTTCTGCAAAAGAAATAGAGACAGGGAAAAATACAGACTTAAGTAGAAACCACAAACCCCTAAGGTTTTGACAAGTTTATGTGATAACAGGATGGACACTGCTGTTGTTAATATATGGGATGCACTGAAGAAAAGAGGGGCCCTCCGGGGCCATGCTCAAGTCATCTAGATCTCGACACTCCATGTCTAGGACCTGTGGGTCTTGAGACATGATCTCCTTAGTTATCCCTAAGATAGGAGATAACAGGAACATCAAGGACAAGAGGACTATCCTTGATGCAGTCAAGGACCATGTCATACCTCATGTGTTTGGTAAGAACTTCGCATTTCAAATTTGGTCGTCCTTGTGTTGTCTTTGCTAGAGCCCTAACCAGAACCGAAAGATGGTGCTCCAGGAGAAGCTAAGGGGCACCAAGATGACAAAGACATATACAGTTACGTCATTCCTCACAAAATTTTCTCATATTTCTGATGAGTTGGCAGCGGTTGGTGAGATAATAGATCCCTTGGAGTTGGTGAGGAAAACCTTAAATGGATTTTCCAAACCTTGGGAGAGTTTTCTATGAGGCATCGTGGCGAGAGAGCATATGCATAGTTGGGAGAGGCTCTAGGATGACTTTGTGCAGGAGGAGCTTAGAGTTGGCTTCAGATATTCTAGGATGAGGGTGAATTTTCTCTTGTGGCTAAGGGAAAGAATAAGACCAAGAAGGGCCCCAAAGGTGTGGCCAAGTTGTTAAAATAATTAAAAAGTACCTAGGCAAGTATTTATCATCACCTAGGCGCCTAGGGTGGGAATATGCCTATTGTGGACCCTAGTCATTTAATTTATGAGATGTAAATAAAAAGGTGACTTTTTGAACTTAGGGAAAGTGGGTGAGTTAAGTGATTTAATCTTCACCACTCATCTTGTCTAATCTCAACCATTGGATCGGATGACTTTTCATCATCCCTCTCATTTAGTTGATTATGGTAAGGGAGGCGCCCCCCATCTTCATTCTTGATGTGATTTGGAGAGAGTTTGAGAGAGAGAGGTTGAGATGAAGTAGAGAAGACATTTTATGAAGGTGGCATGGATTCCAAGACAAAAACTACAACACAAAAATCGAGGAGAAGGTACAGGACAATTCTGGGCCATGCATGATCTAGGTGGATATTGGTGGCCACCCACCTATTCCAATTGGCTCCTCTTGTCCATTTTGTTCAACATGTTCTTTTGTACTTCTTTGTAATTATGGGTTCTACACTTCTGGGGCTGTCTGAAGCCCCACACATCTTCTAGGTGGATATTGGTGGCCTCTCTCCTAATCCAACTAGCTTATTTTGTATGTTTTCATGTCAGCACATCTTGTTGTACTTCCAGGGCCATTTTGGGGCCCTAAACATTGTTTTTTTGTCTCTCCATAGTCAAACTATAGATGGAGTCAAAGTTTAATGTTGGAATGTGTAGTCCTCTGAAATACCTTTCCAATGGGCTATCGCACGCCTAAAACGAAGGTAGTATGCAAAAGTTACGACCCCGAGAAGTTGAGGTACCAACTTACTATATGGGCCCACATGACTTTTGGCGTTTCACCTTCTAGGGTTATGTTTTTGGATGTCTAGGGTTTTGGAATTCATGAGTAATATCGAAAAGGCGTCTGGAGCCTCATTATAATCATTCTTCTCAACAGATGCGTATAGCATCCACATCTCTTCTCAAAGATAGCTACCACCATTCGAGCAAGTATTTTCAGTTCTGTAGTTTTACAGTTTCAACCTATTTCATTACTCAATAGAAGATAATGTTCGCTGGATATCTATGTTATTCTTCATATCTCTGTGTTTGTTGTAGTCATTATATTAATCAATTCGTTCTGTTTCTAAATACAGATCAGTGGTATCAGAGTTGTCTTCTCTTCATTTATTTTTCTTCGTGCATGTCCCCGACAAGATCTGGGTACAAGAAGTTGGGACTCGAACCAATCGAGCCATTGCAAGATCGGTCGCGCCGAGCCCAATAAAAACCCATGGGGGATGAAAATAAAGATGATGGATCAGGAGATCCTATTAAAATGTTGCTTGAAGAATCCCTCGCGCGACAAAGGAACGAAATGATGGACAACTTCATGCAGATCCTTCGACGACTTCCCACAGGAGAAGCATCTTCATCAAGCGGCCATGCAACCCCATTCAAGGTACAAGTAAATTTGAATATTCCATTATTTGAAGGAATGATGGATGCGGATGCTATAGATAAATGGTTGAATATGCTCGAAGGGCATTTTTCGGTCCACAATTTTTCCGATAGGGAAAAGATCACCTTTGCACTCCTTAAGGTCATTCCCCATGTTAAAGACTAGTGGGATACTTACTCTGAGAAAAGGGCAGTAGAGGAATCTGCAATGTTTGTGTGTCCCCTACATGGGATTCTTTTCAGGATGCCATCAAAGAAAAATACCACCCCGTTGGAAGCTACGAGGACCAGTACACTAGATGGACCACCCTATGTCAAGAAAGGGACCAGACAGTACCACATTTCACCAATATTTTCTATACCCTGCTTACCAAATTGGGTATCAAAGACTCTGAGCATCATCTGGTGCTCAAATACTGCAGTTGTTTGCATAGATACATTCAAATAGAAATGGAGTTTCTGGATATCACCTCATTGGGCACGGTTTATAGATACGCGGTCAAGATCGAGTTGAAATTTAAGCAGAAAAGGTGAGAGTTTGGATCTGCAAACCCCTCATAGCCGAAGCAGGGAAAAGGTGTCCCCAACCCACACAGGAAGGGACCAAGTTAGGATGGCCACCCTCAGGAAAACCAGTCCAAGCCACAACACAATAAGGGAAACAAGAAGATGAAGAAGGACATGGGAAAATGGTGTGAGTACCATAAAATCCCTTGGCACAACACCGAAGAATGTCACTCCAAGAAGTCACTCATGGTTGAATTGAAGGCTTTCGAGTTAGAGACTGATTCTGATTCCGATTCAAATCCTGGAGGAGGGAAGAAAATTATTTATGCTAAACCTAGTGCCACTGTTTCTACCACCAAAGTCCAACCAAGCGAACCAGAAGAACCATAGGAAGGAGAACACCTCTTTCACTCGTAGATGTGGGTAAACGGGGCTCCTCTTCATTTCATTGTTGATAGCGGGAGTTAGAAGAACCTGATTTCAGTAGAGGTCATTAAGCGGCTGGACCTGCTAAGGACATCGCACATGCAACCCTACACCATCGGATGGATTCGTGAAGGAAGAGATCTTCGTGTCAACCAACAGTGTCATCTGCCCTACGACATCAAGCCTTTCAAAGATGAGGTACCGTGTGATATTGCTCCCCTTGAAGTTTGTGATGTTATTTTAGGACAACCATTGATCCAGATTTATGTAGGAACACAATGAAATACAAAAATACACATAAACGCAGAGATGCAGCGGAAATAAGACTTCATTTCATTAATGACCGAAAAATGCTTACAGACAGAATGTAAATAAACTAGCTAAGGCGCTGGTAGCTTATCTCTGAGAAGAGATGTGTCTACTACTCGCATCCATCAGAAGATGATTACAATGAGGCTCTCGAGGCATTTTTACAATAGACGAGAATGCCAAAAGTCATAGACATCCAAAAACCTAACCCTATGAGATGAAGCGCCAAAAGTCATGTGGGCCCCGTTTGGGTAAGTTAGTACATCAACTTCCTGGGGTCGTAACTTTTGCATACGATCTCCGTTTTAGGCGTGTGATAGCTCGTTGGAAAGGTATCGTCGAGGAGATTCATTTTGGGGGCTCAATCATGCCTTCGGCTATCATTGAGCACCTATATCTCCAAAAACCTTCATTTAGGCCCTCCAAATGGCCCCGGAAGTTAAACCTGCTAAAAATAGTAAATTGCCAAAATTGCCAGAAAACTGTTTTGAGCCAGTCGGAAAAGGTGGGTGGCCACCAATATCCACCTGGATCAACCATATTTATGGAAGCGTCATGTTGTGTATGAGTCTAGACCCCACAGTGTTATTATTACTTTGGGTAGACAATTGTAGAAGATACGAGAGGTAGCGCCGCCTATTGCTATTTCTTTAATCTCTGCTAAGCAATGCAGTAAGGTAATCTCATAGACTGGGAAGTTCATCTTCTTTGTGATTCATGCTCACAGTAAGTAGAATCTCACCGCCACATTCGCAGCCTCTACCTAGAGCCTCTATTTGTAGCAGAAGCAAGTGGATGGGATCTTGGAAAAATACAAAGACATCTTCTCCTCACCTACAGGGGTACCGACACACTGCCAAGTCAAGCATCTAATTGATCTGACCCCCGACGCACCTCTGCCTAATGGACCAGTCTATCATCCCTTGCTGATGAAAAATGACGAAATCAGGTGACATATCCAAGAGTTTTTTCAAAAGGGGTACATCAGACCCAACTCCTCCCCTTGCGGAAGCCTGATTGTATTGGTGCATAAGAAGGATGGGATGTGGTGATTGTACATTGATTACAGAGCCTTAAACAAAATCACAGTCTTGAACTAGTACCCCATTCCTAGGATTGATGACCTTCTTGACCATGTCAAGGGGGGAAAGTTCTTCAACAAGATTGACCTAAAGTCTGGATACCACCAGGTTCCCATCGAACCAACTGATGTATGGAAGACAACCTTCAAATCTAAAGAAGGTCTCTTCGAATGGCTAGTCATGCCCTTTGGCTTAACAAATGCACCAACCACTTTCATGAGGTTGATGGATGATGTATTGAGACACTTCACCAATTCCTTTGTGGTGGCATATTTGGATGAAATCCTCATCTTCAACAGAACATGGGAGGAGCACATGCGACATATTCAACAGGTTTTGAGGACTCTGCAGTATCACAAGCTATATGCCAACTTAGAAAATGCTCTTTTGGCATGAATAGGGTCCAATACTTGGGCTACATTATTGATGAGCATGGGGTACATGTTGATCCAGCTAAGATCCAAGTCATCCGTGACTGGCCAACCCCGACCACACTGATCGAGCTTCAGAGCTTCTTGGGACTAGCCAACTTCTACAGATGGTTCGTGTTGGGATTCTCCCATATTGCATGGGCCCTCATCCAGGTGACCAAGGGCGATGGTAGGGCCAAGTTCGTGTGGGGGAAGGAACAACAATGAGCATTCGATGATCTAAAACATCGATTATGATTAGCTCCAGTACTCTCCTTACCCAATCTACAACAACCATTTGAGATTGAGACTGATGCATCTGACTATGTTGTGGGCGCAGTTCTCACTCAACACGGTCATCATGTGGCATACCATAGTGAGAAACTCTTAGATACAGTCCAAAAATACCCCACCTATGACAAGGAAATGTATTCCATTGTACAAGCCCATCATTAATGGAAACATTACACTATGGGAAAATAGACGATCATACACACTGATCACAAGCCCCTGTAGTTCATACAAATACAGGGGAAATTGCAGAACGACCGCCATCAGAAGTGGTCCACCTACCTGCAGCAGTTCCATATCAACATCAAGTATAAGACATGTATCTCAAATCATGTCGTTGACTGCCTCAGTTGGCCTCCTGTCGCTCCACTCACCACTGTGCTCCATTCCTATGGACATGAAGCATCTGAGTGGCCCCAACTTTATCAACAAGATCCAGACTTCGCCACCACCTATCAACTCTTGGTTACATGCATGACTGTCACCGATTTTCACATTCAGGATGGAGTCTTATGCTACCTAGGATATATCTATGTTCCTACAAGCGAGCGTGTAAAGCTTATTTGGGAATCCCACTACAGTTGGGTGGTAGGAGATTTTGGCATGGAGAAAACTATAGTTGTTCTTCAAAAACATTTTTATTGGCCAAAAATTCGACAGGACGTTAGCAAGTATATCATATCTTGCACTGCCTGTGCCATTTCCAAGCCATCCATCAAGACGCAAGGCTTATAAACCCCTCTTCCTATTCTTGAGAAGCCTTGGGAATCCATCTCAATGGATTACATGTCTGGCTTGTCGTCCACCAAGCAAGGAAATGATTGCATTTTTGTGGTCGTTGATCGTTTTTCGAAGATGGCCATCCTCACAACCTACAAGAAGAATAGCACATCGACATACACTGCCAAACTCTTCTTAGAAAGAGTGTGGGTCCACTTTGGGATACCACAAACCATCATCTTTGACCTGGACAACAGGTTCCTCAACACATTTTGGTCGAGTCTCTGGTCAATGTTGGACACCAAGCTCACTAAATCCACTGCTTTCCACCCCCAAATCGACGGCCAAACAAAGGTCGTTAATCAGATGATTGTGCACATCCTGCGCATGTACAATTTTAAGCATCCACATACATGGGACGAGATTCTTCCCTATGTTCAACACAGTTACAACAGGGCTCTCCATAGCTCCACCAACTATAACCCATTTCAGGTGGGTTTGAGATTCCAACCCTTGGGACCCATTGATGTTGCCCTTCCTCTTACCACCACACAAACATACTCTTCCCATGATCAATCTATGATCGACAAAGCCACGAGATTCATTGAGTGGATTCAACACATCCTCCAACAGGTCCAAGAGATTTTGCAGAAATCCAATGCTAAGTACAAGCAATGTCGTGATCAACTTAGGGTACCACACTAGTTTCAGGTTGGCAACAAAGTCTGGTTACATTTACAGAAGGAGCGTCTCACAAGGCCCCATCAGAAGCTCTTCCCACTTTGCTATGGGCCTTACACTATCACCAAGGTTGTGGGTAGCAATGATTTTGAGCTCAACACTCCACCCTTCCTTGGCCTGCATCCAGTGTTCAATGTGGACCTCCTTCGACCATATTTTACACCACTATTGGACACCTCAGAGATCAAATAACAACTGACACCAATAGAGCTCAACCGTGACTACATGGAACAAGCATCCACTGATCAGATAGTGGACACACAGGTTAAGGGCACTCGCCAACAAAGGATCTAGCTTTATCGGGTTTTCAAGACAGGGCAACTCCTACACCAAGCCAAGTGGCTCACCTATGAACAAATCCAACATAATTTTCCTCACCTAATGGGGGAACTCAACGCAATGGATACCATTACATCCTAAGGGGGGAGGATTGATCCAAGTGGATATTGGTGGCCACCCACCTATTCCAACTGGCTCCTCTTGTCTGCTTTTGTTCAACATGTTCTTCTGTACTTCTTTGTAATTGTGGGTTCTACACTTCTGGGGCTGCCTGAAGCCCCACACATCCTCCAGGTGGATACTGGTGGCCTCTCGCATAATCCAACTGGGTTATTTTGTATGTTTTCATGTCAACACATCTTGTTGTACTTGTAGGGTCGTTTTGGGGCCCTAAACATTGTTTTTTTGGGTCGCCACAGTCAAACTATAGATAAAGTTAGATTTTGACGACATAATGTGTAGTCTTCTAAAAGACCTTTCCAACGGGCTATCACATGCCTAAAACGAAGGTCATATGCAAAAGTTACGCCCACGAGAAGTTGAGGTACCAACTTACCATAGGGGCCCACATGACTTTTGGCGTTTCACCTTATAGGGTTAGGTTTTTAGATGTCTAGGGTTTTGGAATCATGAGTAATATTAAAAATGACTATGGAGCCTCATTGTAATCATTCTGCTCAACGAATGCACGTAGTAGCCACATCTCTTCTCAGAGATAACTACCACCATTCAAGCAAGTATTTTCAGTTATGCAATTTTACAGTTTCAGCCTATTTCATTATTCTATAGAAGATATTGTTCACTGGATATCTGTGTTATTCTTCATATCTTCGTGTTTAATGTATTCAGTCTGTTAATCAGTTCATTCCACTCATAAATCCGGATCAATATAGTACAGATTTTTGGAGGCTGTACTGTTGTTTTTCTAGCACATAAATTGAGAAGAGACTGTTGTTTATTTTTTGGAGAGTTGGCACACTTTCCTAGATGACCGTACAATACTTTATGGGACTTAAATTCAGGCTACTATTTTGGCATGAATTTCGAGGGAAACCGTACAGCTAAATGGCACAAAATTCGAGGAGCTGACCTATGCATCTGTAAAGGAAATTTTGGCACAAATATCGAGGAGTATTTAGCTCAGATTCTGAGCAGGAAACTTTGCATGATTTTCGAGATAAGTCTGTAATTTTTTTTCTAAAGATAATGACTGTTGTAAATGACATTTTTCTCTCATCTCTGAAATAATAAAAATCCCCTCTCTCACTAGTTTTCCCCTTGTGGGTTTTTCCAGGGTCAAGTTTGACAAAAAATCTCCGTGCATTTATTTATGAGTTATTGTGTTGTTGTTGGAAATTTATTTTTGCATTAAATGTTGTTCACAATCCTCATGTTTCAGTTCTGAGATTTGTTTATATGCTGGGTAATTTATTGCTGTCATAAAACTAGGTTTTGGGCATTTAACAATGAGTTGTCTCAATGAGACTTGAAATTGGGTGGGGTCTGAAAATTTATATGGTATCAGAGTTGAGTTGAAGAGGAATGCATAATTAAATGAACAATACAGAGAACATGACAAAACTTTCTTCACCAGACATAATTTTGAAATTTGTTATTTCAGCTAAGAAGGGTCAATGGCTATAGGTTTAAGAGTTGAGGACAGACTTGATGGGGCAGTAAATTTTGGTGCTTGGAAGGAGAGAATGATTTTACTTTCGCAGAAGAGTGAGTTACGAGACATTGTTGAGAACTCCACAACAAAACTAGTAACAGTACCTACAAATTCTACTCTTCTAGCAACGCATACCAAGAAGAGTATCAAGGCTAAAAGAATCATCCTTGATTCCATCAAGGACCATTTGATTCCTCATGGGACAGGGAAGACAAATGCCTATGCGATGTGGGAGTCCTTGACGAAGTTGTATTAAAGTACAAATGAGAAACGAAAGATGGTTTTGAGAGAGAAATTGAAAAGCATTAGAATGACCAAGGCTGAAAATGTGGTCACATATCTTACCAGGTTGACACAGATAAGATATGAACTTGGTGTTGTTGGGGACTCCATTATTGACAATGAACTTGTGAGGCCAACATTGAATGGGGTGACCAAGCAATGGGATTATTTTGTTGAGGGAATTGTGGCAAGGGAGAACCTTCCCAAGTGGGAACATCTTTGGGATGACTTTGTTCAGGAGGAAACCCGAAGAGGATATGTGCATGGTATCTCATCTACTGGTAATGATGAGGAGAATGTGGCTCTTGCTGCTAACAACAACAAGAAGTTCAAAAAGGGTCCTAAGGGAGGGAACAAACTGAAGAGTGAAGGCAATAAGGACATGAGAAAATTCAAGTGCTTTGCATGTCACAAGTTTGGGCACTATGTAGGACAATGTCCTAATAATAATAAGAAGAAGACAACAACTTCAACAGAGGTGGAGAAGTTTTCCACTAGGTTCGACAAGGAGTTTTCTTCAGTGGTGTGTCTTTCCACTAGAGCCACACATTCCAGTGTTTGGTATATTGATAGTGGTGCCTCTCGCCATATGACAAGTGTTCATGAGAATTTGACAGATCTTACATAGATTAGTGATCTTGAGGTAGTGCTTGGAGATGACTGGGTGGTCAAGGCAGTTGGTAGTGGGACAATATCATTTCAGAGGGAGCCTCAACCTCCCATGTTGAGAGATGTCCTATATGTTCTTGGCTTGAAGAAGAACTTGATTTCAGTTTCTACTATTGAGGAGCGGGGATATGAGGTGTTGTTTCATGATGGACAGGTGCTCCTATTTCCTCAGGGGTCCAACATCACTTCAGCCAAAGTTATTGGGAATCGACATGAGAAGATGTACAAGCTCATCTTTCAGCCAACTAGTGCATTGTATCATACTACCAACAACCTTTATCTTTGTGAGCTATGGCATCAGAGGATGGCCCATTTGCATCATGGGGCTCTGAGGATATTGAGGGAGATTGTGACCGGAGTGCCATAGTTTAGTATAGAGCACCAGGAGTTGTGCAAGGGGTGTGCTTTGGGAAAGTACACCAAGACCGTTTTTCCAAGCAGTGACAACATAGAAAAAGGTATACTTGATCTGATTCATTCTGATGTATGTGGTCCTATGTCTCTTGCATCTTTGAGTGGTTGTTTGTACTATGTCATATTTATTTATGACTTCTCTCGGAAGTCTTGGATTTTCTTCATGAATACCAAAGGACAGGTCTTCAATCGGTTCCAAGAGTTCAAAGCTCTTGTGGAGAACCAGACTGGCAGGAAAATCAGATTACGGAGGACAAATAATGGGGGTAAGTATACCTCCAAGGAGTTTAATGACTTTTGTGCAGGAGAGGGCATCAAGAGGGAGTTGACTGTTCCTTAAAAACCACAACAAAATGGGGTTGCCAAGAGGAAGAACAAGGCCATAGTTGGGGCTGTGAGAGCCATGTTGCATGATCAAGGGCTACCACTCTTTCTTTAGGTTGAGGCATGTTACACTGCAGTTTATCTGCAGAACATGAGTCCACATAGAGCATCGGGGGATAAGACTCCTGAGGAGGCTTTCTCTAGGAAGAACCCTGAGGTTGGGCACTTTAGGATTTTTGAGTGCCTTACATATTCACATGTCCCTTCTGAGAAGAGGAAAAAGCTAGAGCCCACTAAAGAAAAGGGGATTTTTGTTGGGTATAGCAAGACTTCAAAGGCTTTCCGCATATACATCCCTTCCTTGGGAATGATAGTTGGGAGAAGGGATGTGAGATTTTAGGAGGATAGAGCCTTTATGAAGTCACGAGGGACTGAAAAGGATGAGCATTCATCACCTCAGATTCAAGTGAGTCCATAATAGACTTCAGTGACACAGAGTTCAGGTCCACCATTTTTTGGTGACAACTGGTCCATAGGGCATAGGGCCACAGATCTCAGGATCACAGGTTATTGATCCTCAAATTTCAGGATTGTATGCTCCAGATTCTACTTTAGGTTCATAGTCTTCAGGAGATGGGGTTGAGTAGGTGGAGTTCCCTCCACGGGACACTACTTCAGAGAGGATGAAGCCCAAGTGGCTTCAAGACACTCTGAAAGAGGCACAAGGTTTTGTGGGGAATCCCAGGAGGGCTGTGAGGGAGAGTAAACATCCTAAGAGATTTGGAAGCTATGTTGAGATGGTGAGAAACATCAGGGAGTCCGAGCCTTCCACTTTTGAATAGGCTTCTAGCAGACAGGTTTGGAGAGATGCCATGATGGAAGAGTACGCTTCCATCATGAAAAATGATGTTTGGGAGGTTGTTCCTAGACCTGAGGGGAAGTCAGTGGTGACTTTTGGTTGGCTCTACAAACTCAAATATGATGCATATGGCAGCATTGAGAAGTACAAAGCTCATTTTGTGGCTTGGGGGTTCTCACAGGTTGAGAGAGTTGACTATGATGAGACCTTTGCTCCAGTTGCTAGATATTCCTCTATTAGAGCAGTGATCTCTATTGCAACAGAGATGGGTTGGAAGATCCATCAGATGGATGTGAAGACCACATTTCTGAATGGTATCATATAGGAGGAGGTGTATATTGAGCAACCATTAGGATTTGAGGTGCATGGGAGAGAGTATCATGTGTGTAAACTGAAGAAGGCATTGTATGGGCTGAAACAAGCTCCTAGAGCTTGGTATTCTAGGATTGATGCCTACTTGCAACAGTTGGGCTTCGAGAAGAGTGAGGCGGATCCCAACATGTACTTCATTGTGGTTGGAAAGGATCCTCTCATATGCTTTCTATATGTTGATGATATTTTCATTATAGGGGCTGAGAGACTCATTACTAGCTGCAAGGAGAGCCTTGCTTTAGAGTTTGAGATGAAATATATTGGACTAATGCATTATTTTTTGGGTTTGGAGGTTTGACAGGAGCCTGGACACATATTTCTGGGACAGGGGAAGTATGATTTTGACATTATGAGGAGATTCCAGATGGAGGATTGTAGTCCCATGTCCACACCCATGATTACCAATTGGAAGAAGCTCAATTCTTTTGAGTCACAGTTGGTTGATCCCACTTTATATTGTCAGTTGATCGGTTCGTTGATGTATTTGGTCAACACTCTTAGTCAGTTTATGGTGGAGCCTAGGAGAGTGCATTGGGTGGCAGAAAAACATGTGCTCAGGTATCTTTGTGGTCCAGTGGATTATGGCTTGGACTATCTGAGAGGGGATAGAGTTCGATTGGTGGGATATACTGATTCAGATTAGGAAGCATGTGTCAGTGACAAGAAGATTACTTCAGGTTGTTGTTTCGGATTGGCTCAACAATGGTGTCTTGGTTTAGTTCGAAGCATAAGTCAGTGGATTTGAGTTCTACAGAGGCTGAGTATATGGCTGTCAGTCAGGCCAATTGTGAGGCCATTTGGCTTCGTAAGTTGTTGGTGGGATTATTTGGTGCGCACTTGAGACCGACTATGATTTACTGTGACAATCAGAGTTGTATTAAACTTTCTAAGAATCCAGTTTTTCATGATAGGTCTAAGCACATTGAGATTCAATATCACTTCATCCGATATTATGTTCAGATAGGAGCAGTTGAGCTACAATATATATCCACAGATGAGTAGGTTGCAGACATACTCACAAAAGCTTTGGGGAAAGGGAAGTTTGCACCTTTCAGAGATAATCTTGGGGTGGTGAGTAACACCTTCCTTGGTAATAGGGAGTGTTAAAATAATTAAGAAGTACCTAGGAAAGTGTTTCTCATCACCCAGGTGTCTAGGGGGTGGAAAAATTCCTAATGTGGACACTAGTCATTTAATTTATGAGATGTAAATTAAAAGGTGACTTTTTGAACTTAGGGAAAGTGGGCGAGTTAAGTGATTTAATCTCCACCACTCATCTTGTCTAATCTCAACCATTGGATCGGATGAATTTTCACCTTCCCTCTCATTGAGTCAATTAGGGTAAGGGAGGCGCCCCCCATCTTCATTCTTGATGTGATTCAGAGAGAGTTTGAGAGAGTGAGGTCGAGTTGAAGCAGAGAAAACATTTCCGAAGGTGGCATAGATTCCAAGACAAAAAATACAACACATGAATCGAGGAGAAGGTACATGATAGTTATGGGATGTACAGTACGGATTTGTGGAGGCCATACTACTATTTTTCTGGCACAAAATTTGAGAAGAGACTGTTTATTTTATGGAGAGTTGGCACACTTTCCTAGGTAGCCGTACAATACTTTATGGGATAGAAATTCAGGCTACTGTTTTGGCACAATTTTCGAGGGAAACAATACAACTAAAGGGAACAAAATTCAAGGAGTTGAACTATGCATATGTACAAGAAATTAAGGCACGAATTTCAAGGAGTATTTAGCTTAGATTATGAGGAGGAAACTTGGCACGGTTTTTGAGATAAGTCTGCATTTTTTTTTGAAGATAATGGTTGTTGTAAATGAATTTTTTCTCTCAGCTCTGAAATAATAAAAATCTCCTCTCTCACTGGTTTTCCCCTTGTGGGTTTTTCCAAGGTCAAGTTTGACCAAAAATCTCTATGCATTTATTTTTGAGTTATTGTGTTGCTGTTGGAAATTTATTTCTGCATTAAATGCTGTTCAAAATTCTCATGTTTCTGTTCTAAGATTTGTTTATATGTTGGGTAATTTATTGCTGTCATAAAACTGGGTTTTGGGCATTTAAAAATGAGTTGTCTTAATGAGACTCTAAACTGGGTGGGGTTTGAAAATTTACACAAGCAACAACAGTCGAGAGGAGGTGAGAATTAGAGGGATATGAGCAAAGTGAGATGCTTTTCTTGTAAGCAAATGGGGCACTATGCTGTAAAATGTCCCAAGAAGAAGAAGACGAAGAAGAAGAAGAAGAAGAAGGGTGGTAATGCAACAACAACAGATGAGGAGGAGTTTGCATCTCAATTTGAGAGGGAGTGTTCCTTGATAGTTTGTTGCTCGATAATTGAGTTGCTATCTAGCGTCTGGTACATTGACAGTGGAGCTCTGAGATCATTGAGAGAGATTGTGACAAGTATGCCACAATTCAACATTGAGCATTAGGAGATGTGTAGAGGGTGTGCTCTTGGGAGGTACACCAAGAATGTCTTTCCCAGCAGTGACAGTAGATCTTTTGGGGTACTAGAATTGATACACACAGATGTGTGTGGGACCATTTCACGAGTTTCCTTGGGTGGTTGGGAGTATTATGTTACTTTCATTGATGACCACTCTAAGAAGACCTGGATATTTTCCCTGAAAACCAAGTGTGAGGTCTTCAAGATGTTTCAAGAGTTGAAATCTCTTGTGGAGAACTAGACAGGAAGAAAGTTCAAGGTTTTGAAGTAAGATAATAGAGGTGAGTATACTTCCATAGAGTTTGCATATTTCTGTACCCAACAGAGTATTGGAAGGCAGTTGACCGTTCCTTACAACCCTCAGCAGAATGGGGTTGCAGAGAGGATGAACATGGCCATAGTTTGTGCAGCGAGGTTTATGCTACATAATCAAGAATTGCCATTCTACTTATGGGTAAAGGCTTGTAAGAATCTAGTGTATCTGCAAAGCATGAGTCCCCATAGAGCTTGGGGAGGAAGACTCCTGAGTAGGCCTTCACTAGTAGTAGGCCTAATGTTGAGCACCTATGCATATTTGGGTGTTGACTTTCTCTCATGTCCCCTAAGAGAAGAGGACAAAGCTAGATCCCACAGAAGAGAAGGGGATTCTAGTTGGATACTCAGAGGTATTGAAGGCCTACCAAATCTACATTCCAGCACCGAGGAGAGTGCTGGTGAGGAGAGATGTCAGATTCGAGGAGGTAAAAGCATTCAAGAGATCTTTCAAGTTGAGAGATATATTTGATGAGGTCCTGCATATTTAGAGTGATGCATCTCAGGGGACACAACCTTAGGTGTTGATTACACCAAGTTCAAGGGTGACTGGTCCACCCAGAACAGTTTCAGGTTCACAACTATCGAGTATACAAACAATTGGTGCAGGTGCTTCAGGGTCAGAGACTACTTTGTAGAGATCTATGCATGAGACTTAGGGACATGAGGAGACTACTCCGCTAGAGGTTACTTCAGAGAATAAGAAACCAAGATGGTTTCAGGAGACCTTGAGGGAAGCCAATGAGTATGTTGGAGACCCTCAGAGATTGATGAGAGAGAGCAGGGTGCCAGAGAGGCTTGGGTCCCACTTGGCTATGGTGATGAGCATATAAGATTCATAGGCCACTTTTGATGAGCAGGTTTCAATCTTACTCACCGAGCCCTTGCCAAGGGGAAAGGACAGGGACACGTTGGGAGTGGTGAGTGACACTTTCCTCGGTAAGAGGGAGTGTTGAGATTTGGGTACCTTTGAAAGTGGACCCCTTGTGCTTATGATTCTTTAAACATAAAGGGAGAAATATTTAACACTTACACTTTACTTAATGTTATAAAGTCACTTTGACTTTATAACAAAGTACACTTTTTCCTCATTAATGACATTGTACTTTAAGTTATAAAGTCACATTGACTTTATAAACATCATTAATGAGGAAAAAGTGAACTATGGAAATTTAAGAGAAAAATGAGATTTAATCTCATCCATTTATTTTGGATATTGGCTTAGATATAATCTGGCCCATTGGTTTCCTAGGTTAGCATAAGGATGAGGGTAAAGGAGGAAAAAGGGAAAAAGTGAGATCCATTGTTCACTTGAGAGAGTTGGGTGAATGTGAAGAGAGGAGAGGTGAGGGTTTGGAGAAGCTTGGGCGCACTTGTGAGAGGTAAGGGTGAAAGGAGGAGAAGGGCACATTTTGTGAGAAGAAAAGGGGGCGCAAGGCTTGAGGAGGGGCCACAAGGTAGAGAGAGCACATTCATTATAGAGTGAGGGCACACTTAGGTATAAGTGCATACTAAGCAAGGAAGAAGGGCACATTCCTTGTGGAGCGAGGGCGCACTTGGGTAGAAGTGTTGGTTATAGAGCTTGATTATCTTCCTGATTCAGAAGTCTTTTTTTCCAGTCATGTTTATACCCCATGAAGACTTTACACCCCAGAAGAATGTACACTCCTCCACGCGAGGGAGTGCAAAGGGGGGTTACCCCCTCTGCGGGGTCCGGGGGCAAGTGCTCCCTCGAAGGAAAAATTGCCTTGTAAATGTATATTGTAATTTCATTGTAAATCTGGATCGTTCATTATAAGGTCACAGATTTGACGGTAGAAGATATATTAGGTTTTTTTTCCCTAGAAGGAAACCCTATTTTATGAGGGAAATGTATTGTGGCTATGTATCATTGTGAATATTGTATTATGAGAGAGGAGACTGTGAAAGAAAGAAGAGGAAGTTACATCGTGTGTGTTGTAGGCTGTATCCCTTCATTTGCTGGATAATAATGAAGGAAAGACCTGGAAATTTCTCTCGCGGATGTAGCCCACACTGGGTGAACCACGTATATATGTGTGTCTATTGTATTGTGCATCTTCTGTGTTTTATTTCCACAATAGTTTGATTTTATTGCTCCGCGATCCTAGTTTTCTAACAAGAAGTGCATACTAAGCAAGGAATAAGGGAACACCTAGATCTTGGGTGCACTAAGCAAGTGGAGAAGCTAGCAGGAATTTCAAGGAAATAAAACAAGAAAAGACAAGCAAGCAAGAGAAGGGCGTAAAGGCTAAGGAAAGGGGCTCACCTAGTTAAGGGGCGCACAAACCAAGGCAAAGGGCACAAGATTTAAGGAACTCCATTGTTTAGCTTGAGAGGATCTTACACTTTGAATCGAGTTCCTTTGTTTCATTTTATCTTTGTAACATTTACTTGAGATATCCATAATACATATTCTCTCTTATTGGTTTTCCCCATGGGGGTTTTTCCAGGGTCATGTTGACCAAAAACACTTGTGTTAAATTGTCATGGTTTGCTTATTTACTTTCAGCATAGTAGGTGTTAAAGATCCTATAGGGTATTTTCTGTCTTGAAGAATAATGAATGTGCTAATTGTTAAAATATAATGGATGTGCTGGTTTAACCATAGACAATATCACTATTGTCACCCAACCATAGGTCGAAGCCACCCCCAAGCACCTTAACCTTGACATAGAATCATTCCAGAAGCAAACCCTAGGCTAGATAGCCAAACAAAGGGTGGCACACCTTTCTCCAAGGACAACACAACAAGCAAGAGCTGATCAGAGAGTCCAAACCATAACCAAGAGATAGTCCAAGACAAAACCAAAATCTGCTAGCTGCACAACTGCAACGACAAATCTCCTCCAAACTTGCGCACAAACTGGGCAACTACAGTGCGCACAAGTGTTGCTTCTGCAGTTCTGAGAATGCCTGCCAGAATAAAGATTGGCCTCCTGTATTTATACTAAAACTGGCAAACTGCCTGGGTCGACTTCTCATTCTGGGTTCCTATTTACTTAGAATATAATATTTCTTTTAGCCGACTTCTTCTCTTGGAGGCTAATAACCTAATACAAGTTATCCTCTTGAGCCGACTTGTCTTCTAGGGTTATTAGCCAACTAATTAGGGTTTCTTCTTGCTTCCCAGAATATTCTATTCTCGTCAGGTTTACACGTGGAGGTAAATACCTCCCACAACTACCATAATATCAACACTCCCTCCTAGCTAGGGAGGTATTGAACGTAATGGTATTGAGCACAAACATACCATTAACCTAGTAGCATCAACATAGTTGTATAGACTAGATCATGAGCACCATCATCACTATCAGTGTCATCAGTTGTATCATCTCTCGAAACCATACTCCATCTGAGTAATCAAACATGATGCTGGATAAGTCACTCAAGAGAAATTCTTCTAATCCAGATATATGTCCTAGAAGAATAAATGTCTTGAACCATTTTCCATATGGGAAATATTTGTCCATTGATAATCCATCTAGTTGATAATCATTTCCAACAATACTGATAGTCTTCAAGAAAATCGAAACAATGTCATTTAATATAATACAACTGTGTCTATCCATAGTAGTACACAACTACAATCCAGTGGTACACTGCCACACCAAGTAGCACACAGATACTTGATCGGTGACATATAGTCACAATCAGTGGAACACATCCACCACAGTAGTATACATCTACTGTTCGGAGACATACAGTCCCCATAACAATCATATCATTTGATATCAACCTACATAGATTTTTTTTTTTATGATATAAACTGAATCATCTGGGCCATTTTTCCACTTAGATCTGTGAGATTTGGAAGAGCATCTGCCCTCATAAGGTAAAACATCAACGATGAGCTATCTGGACTATTCTTCTCAAGCAAGGAAGAATAACTGTCCTGATTTCTGATCCTGGACCATTCACCTATCTAGGTCATTCCTCCGGCACTAAACAATGTGCAACCTAAAGAGAATGAGTCTGCCCTAGGGAATGCCTGTCCCTGATTTCTTAACCTGGACCATTCACCTATCTAGGCCATTCCTCCGACACTAAACAAAGTGCAACCTGGAGAGAATGAATCTACCCTAGGGAATGACTTTTGGACCATTTCCAAAGGAAATGACTGTCCTGCACCAACCTCCAAAACGGACCATTCTTCGAAACTGCTCACAACTATGAGCTTTGAGAGAATGACTGTCTGATGAGGGGGACCAGTCTTCTTGACCACTACTAAGAGTGACCGTTAAGAAGAGAGACTGTCCTAGACCATTCCCTATGTTAACCACAAGGGGAATCGCTGTCTATGGTACATTAGGAATCCATCGAACCATTTTCATTACGGAAATGACCATTCGATATCGACCATTTTCTGAACAGGAAAATGCCTGTCCATCAGAAATGTTAAATCACTTTCTGAACTAGAAAGGAACTGCTCATCCTGGACCATTTTTCGAACTTGAAAAATGTTTGTCCATAAATCAATAACACATCAGTGCTCCCTCCCAACCTGGGAGTCATATCTTCCTTTTTCAATAAGGAGGTCGTCTCCACGAGCTCCAACTTGAGTATACAAACTTCTTTCATATTGGATAGAGGCTTTGCCAAAATGTCTGCTTATTTGCCCATATGTGGAGATATATATTGGGGAACTACTTTCCCTTTTCTGGACTTCATCACAGAGAGTGTAATGCTTGATCTCAATGTACTTCAGTATTTCTGGAACAATGGTTTTCTGGAGGCTTCGTATAGCTCTGATAATTAAAGTATATCATAGTTGAATTCAACTCTTTTGTTTCCTGATAGCTCATAACATCGTGGCAGGGCTCAAACTGGAACATATCCATGTGGCACTTCTTCTTTCATCGAGATTTTGTCATGCATTAGCAATCCATCATCCTGGACTTCTGAGTAACCATTCTGATACAATATCTCTGTTATAGAAATATTTTCACCACACTTCTCCTGTTCATTGGAGGTTGTCCACCAAGTTGTCTTATTTCATCTACATACAAGGTTCTTTTTTTGACATACTTCAAATACTTGAGGTTTCTCTTCATACGCTATTTGTTCAATTATTCTGGAGAACAGTCTTTGCATTCATCTGATGTAAACTCCAAACCATGGGTATTGCAGATGATATAGAGGTATATTTGGTTTGCTGGAACAAACAATCATCATAGTCTTCTCCCTCCATCTCGGAGAACCTCTAGTTCTAGATCTCGCAATGATTTCATTCATAAGTCTTCCATACACTGTTATTCATCACAATTTTTAGTTCCTCTGCTTGATTTCTTTTTGGTGGTTTCATATTAGGCTGGTAATCTTGTGATTCTCGATACAATGACTGGTTGTTCTGGATTTTCTTTCTTTCTTGGAATCTTCATGTTCTTCCTCATGTTTCTCTTTACCTCTTGGGTCCATGGAGTTTTCTATAGATTCCATGCCCTGAAGATTCCAACTTCTTCCTTTCATCATAGGATCATGGATGTGGATGGACAACCAGGGATACTTTAAGGATTCTTTTCGAAGAAGGATTCTTCTAAAGTCAAACTGAACACGCACTGTTTTTCATGGCTGCTACCATGGATATATACTTCATCATCTTCAATGGATCATAGGATTAGCTCCCTCCTAATCCTTGCTTCATGTATGAATGTATGCTCTTCTTTTGGTAATACATAATCAACTTCCTCCATCTAGGAGATTCCATGCTTCCATCTGCATCCTTATTGTCTTCTGCAAAGTGTCACAAATCTTTTTCCAATTTCCTCTTGATTGTTGACTTCTTTCTGTCTTTACTTCTTCTAGATTTCTTCAAGATTGATTCTGATTTCGGCTTATCTTGCAATTTGTATTATATTCATAGTGATAACAATCCTTATCTTGTTGTTCTTCCATAAGTATAGTTTCTCTTTGAACATATTATCTTCTAGGAAATAGATATGCAAGATATGTAGAGAAAACATGGCATATACAAGAACTATGAAGAGTGTTGTTAGCTTGTCTTAGAAGAAGAAGTTTGTTTCATCCTGCTTAGTCTTATTTGTAGGTTCCTTTTCTTTGGAAACCAATGCTTCATGTGTCTCCTTCCTTTTCTTCAGCTCAGAACAATGATTCTTGTAGTGACCATACTTTCGACAGTTGAAGCATTGTATTTCTGACATATCTTTCTCTTGATTTGGCTTCTTCCCTGAACCAAACTTCCTTTTGTTCCTGAAATTCTTGAATCTTGTTGTGAAGGCTTGATCATCGTATGTATTTTAAGGTTTCTCTTTTGCACTAATCCTTGATTCTTCTTGTGCACAACAAGTCCAAATTTCTTTGAATGTAGGATACTCCTTCCTTGTGTTCATGCTTGCGGCAAATGCATCCCATGTCTTGGGAAGACTGTTGAGTACTATATTTACTAGTTCCTTCTCTAAGATGATCTCTTCAATATCTTGTAGTTGATATCTTAACTGAGAGATCCTCACAAAGTATGATGTTATGTTGTCATCATCATTCATCTTCATGTCACAGAGCTCATTCTTCAGACTCATTACATGTTCAATGTTTCTGACTGAGAAGAGGTTTGTTAGGGCATCATACATATTCTTAGATGAGTCAAGATGGGAGATGTAGGG
The DNA here is from genome assembly GCA_009831015.1 of Picea engelmannii. Classification (NCBI taxonomy): domain Eukaryota; kingdom Viridiplantae; phylum Streptophyta; class Pinopsida; order Pinales; family Pinaceae; genus Picea; species Picea engelmannii. Next base: position 144,506 of record ML809443.1, on the reverse strand, counting down.
TATCAAGTGGTCTTTTATAGAGTCCACTATGATACTCATGGCATTGATGTCACTATCTTTGAACTTCTTCATAACTGCAACGTTCTGTGGTTCCTTCTCTTTTCCTTCTTCAAACTCTATTTCCACGATCTTTCCTTTCACGATATCCAACACTTTATTCTTGGCAAGGATGAGGTCAATCCTTGTCTTCCATGCTCTGAAGTTAGAAGCCCCATCTAACTTGTTTTTTGACTTCATAGAGTAAGTCATGGTTGCCTTGACTGGGTCAACCCTATATTTGACCAAAACCTCAAACTTGACGTTTTTTTTGCTTGCTGATAGTACTAGGAGATGCCCTAGGCTAGGGCGCACTAGTCTATCCAGAAATTAGGTCAATCCCTTCACTTAAAGTTCCTCAACGAGCAGGTTAGGGTTTCTACAACTGCACCTGCTAGTAACCCTAGCGACAATGCTTTGGTAACTACTCCTGCTAGAAACCCTAGCAACAATTCTTCAACGAGTTTAGTATCCTTATGGCTATGCTACGTTCCAGTGGTTAGACTAAATGAAGGAGGTGTGGGCCCATAACCTGTTAGAATATAATGGATGTGCTCATTTAACCATACACAATATCAGTATTGTCACCCAACCATAGGCTGAAGCCACTCCCGAGCACCTTAACCTTGACAGAGAATCATTCCGGAAGTAAACCCTAGGCTAGATAGCCAAACAAAGGGCGGTGCACCTTTCTCCAAGGATAGCGCACCAAGCAAGAGTTGATCAGAGAGTCCAAACCATAACCAAGAGATATTCCAAGACAAAACCAAACTATGGTAGCTGCAACAACTGCAATGACAACTCTCCTCCAAACTTGCGCACAAACTGGCCAACTGCAGTGCGTACAAGTGTTGCTTTTGCAGTTCTGAGAATGCCTGCCATAATGAAGACAAACCTCTTGTATTTATACTAAAAATGGCAAACTGTTTGGGCTGACTTCTCATTCTGGGTGCCTATTTACTTAGTATATAATATTTCATTTAGCCGACTTCTTCTCTTGGAGGCTAATAACCTAATACAATTTATCCTCTTGAGCTGACTTGGCTTCTAGGGTTATTAGCCAACTAATTAGGGTTTCTTCTTGCTTCTTGGGATATTCTATTCTCATCTGGTTTACACGTGGAGGTAAATACCTCTCGTAGCTACCATAATATCAACACTAATAATGGACAACAAAACTTCCTATTAAAACCCATTCAGAGAGAAGCTTCAAAGGGACATTAAATCACTTCCTACTTGGCAGATTTAGAGGGCAGAAATATCAGATTTATTGGTTGTTGTGGACAACAAGATAACAATCCTAAAAACAGTGAGAACATCAATTTTGAAACCCTTAAAATTAGTTCCTAACAAGAGGTCACATGACATGCATGTTGGGCAGCCTTTAGGAACCTCAAATTTATTCATAATGTTTCCTTCTTATATTCTAGCTTATTTGTTCCCATTGGGGAACCCTCCCTTATCTCCTTGAGTTTTCATGGATCTTCTCTATAGTTTGTTTTGAATTCTTGGAGACAAGAGCCCCTCTCGTTCCTTTCCTTTTGTGAACCTTATCACTTGGATTTCTACCTCCCTTATATGTACCACATTTCTTGTGGCCTCTCTCTCTCTTAGTCAACATTGTTTTTACCTACAATATTAGTATATTAACTCCCTCCCCAATTGTGGGAGCATATTTTCTTTCATCTTGATCTCTTGGATCTTGTCGTGGAGTTTTTGCTGCAAGTCCTTATCCTTGCTTGGCCTTGTCCCTACAAAAATTCCTCTCTGCTCATTTTCAAACTGTCCTTTTAACTTTTTCTCTTTTGTGACAAAATTCTGTGCTACAACTTGTTGGTCCTTCATTTTATTAATTTTTTGAGTATTTTGGACAGTGGTGTAGCCTGAAAACCTCATTCTTTTTGTAGTATTACAACCTTTTCTAATGAAGGTCTTATCAATAGATATGCTTACTCTTATCACTATCACTATTATACAATTTTATATGAAGGTGAAGTGTTAGATAATTAAGCTAATTATTGATAGTTGGAGAACCTTCTTTTCACCCATTCTCTAACACGAGTTTACATGGTCCCTACCTCTCACATAGTCTCCATAGGATGTTAATTGGGCCAACCACGTTCTTACACATGACCTATTGTATAAGAGTTTCCCTTGCCCAAGTTGAACCCATGTGACATTTTAGTGAGTTTCACATGCTCCACATTAGACTTAGTAGAGTCCTTGGCACAAACCCTCCCATAGGACATGTTGGGAGTTATTATGTTTGACTTGGTGTATGACCGACCAATCATAGATGGTGTTGGAATTCTGATTGGAAACACTTACTTACCTTCGATTTGGACCCAAGTACAATAAAACAATGTGTATTGACTAGCTTGTTTGTTCCTTGCATGGTGGAAAGTGAGGATATACTAGACATTTGGTAGTCACTTGAACATTGAAGTGTAAATGTGTTGAACCTGCACATAATAGATCTAGCTAGAAAATACTACACACATTTGTAGAGAGAAATTGAGAAAGAAGAATAAGGAGAGAAAGAATGGAAGAATTCTCATTAATCGTAATGAATAATGAATAATTTACACATGATATACTCTATATAACTCAATGAATGCACACTGGGGGAGAACCAAAGCCCCATAGTGGTGGTCTAGAGTGATTTGTACACACACCAACAATTACGGGAATGAACTACCACCTAGTTTAGTCTCTCGGGCAGTTACGGTAGTGAACTGCCACCTAGCTGAGTTAACTAGTCAACTAGTCTTCAGTTAACTGACTGAACATAGTGTAGTGAGGAGTAGATCAAGGAATCAAGGGTAATGCACTAGTCTGGTGATGATCCCCAGGAAAGTGCGCATTAGCATGGTGATGATCTCAATGTTTCATGGCGACAAAACCAATGCAACATCTAGACTCAACTCAACTAGTCAAACTGAAGTGTCAACTGAAAGAGAATATTCTCCAGGTGGAATATTCTCCCCTAAAATATAGGAGACTAGATAATGACTAATTATGACTAATAAACAAGCAAAAACCTTAGGAAAAAGAAATCCTAGGTGTGTGTGAAGTAACTCCAACACCCCCCCTGAACATCAATATGGTGAAAATAAAGAATGGGTCTCGGCAACGAGGCCATGTTAGGTACCCAAATACAAAATATACACTGAAATAAAGTGAGGAAAGAGGGAAAACCTCATGGGAAAAACTCCCCCTCAAGGTAAAATGTATGTAAAAAGAAGAACTACAGTTTCTAGGCAACTGTGTCCTTCACTCCAAGACGATTTCACAGAGAATGGAACTTCTTCTCAGTGAAGGTCTTGGTGAAGATGTCTTCTGTATGTTCTGCTGAAGGAAAAAACTGTAGGTCGATGATCCCCTCATGTACTAAGTCCCGGATGTAGATCATGTGGATCTCGATGTTCTTCATCCACTGCCTTTCAACTAGATCTTTGTAGAACTTCAAAGTGCTCTGGTTATCACACCAAATGACGATCGACTGATGAAACTGAATGCCCAACTCACTGAGAAAATGTTGTAGCCACATAGCCTAAATGGTTATGTTAACTACCCCTATGTACTCTGCCTCGACTGAAGATAGATAAATGACGAATTTCTTCTTACTCGACCAACAGATAGGCCCAGAACCAAGACTAAGTGAGTAACCAGATGTGGACTTGGGATCAGTGCTATCGCCAGACCAGTCATAATCAGTAAACCCGATGAGATCTAATGTAGAGTCTACTGCATAATGAATCCCAAAGGTGATGGTGCCCTATATGTATCGAAGGATACTCTTTGCAACCTTCCAATGTAGCTCATGCGACTCCTGCATGAACCTGGAAACTATGCCAACTGCATAGGAGAGGTATGGTCTGAAGTGTCTGAGATACAACAAGCTCCCCGCTCACTGTCTGTACAGTGTGTTGTCAACCAGTGGAGTCTCCCTACCATCCTCAAGTTTGAATCATGATAGGAAAGGAGTCGGAGTAGACTTGGAGTCTGTCATGTGAAATCTCTCAAGTAGATCTCATCCATACTTGGCCCGAGACAGTTTGATGCCTGATGCATCCTGACTGATCTTGAGTCCAAGGAAGAAGTGTAGTGGACCCATGTCCGTCATCAAAAACCTGTCATGTAGAATCCTCTTGACTGCAACAATCGCTGAAGTCAAGCAACCGATTATCAACAAATCATCAACATACAGAACTAAGAGTAGAAGTGAATCAACTGTCCTAAGCATGTAGACATTCAGGTCTGATTTACAACGTACAAAGTTCTGTGACAACAGGTAGGAGTCCATCTCGGCATACCATGCCCTTGGAGTCTGCTTGAGGCCATAAAGGGACTTCTTCAATCGACAGACCAAAGAGGAGTCTTGCATAAATCCCTGGGGCTGCTGCATATAGATATCCTCAGAGATATCACTGTGAAGAAATGCATTCTTCACGTCCATATGATGGACTTCCCATCCCTTGGATGCCGCAATGGCAAGTTCCAATCATATGGAATCCATCTTCGCTACTGGAGTGAAGGTCTCATTATAGTCAATACCATGCACTTGCTGAAAGCCTTTGGCAACAAGCCTGTCTTTGTATCTGCTAATCTATCCATCCGCTGCAATCTTGGTTCTGTAGACCCATTTGCATTGTACAAGTTTCCTCCCAGAAGGAAGGGGAACCAGATCCCAAGTCTGTTTCTCGAGGAGGGAGTTGTACTTCTCCTGCATGGCGGATTCCCAAAACGGATGTTCAACAACCTCTCCATAAGACTGTGGATCTAAAGACTGAACCAAGAAAAGATTCCTAGAGGGAAATGGTTCAGTGGCAGTGAGTGTAACATGAGGCTCCTCGAAATCAGATCAAGTCCTCCTAGTATTGATTGGATTACCAATGAGATCCCCTGCATCCTGAAGAGTAGTTTGTGCCCACTTGGGCCTCCGCTCTGGCTCTGCAATTGCATCTGGATGCTCTCACTCTACATCTGACTGTACTGACTTTGTATCTAAATCATCTGAGTCCTTTGAATTAGAACTCTCATCTGAAGAAGAGTCGGCATGTGCATGCTCATCATCTCAAACAGGTGGAAGAATGAAGGTGTATGCATGCAGATGTTGAGGTACATGCGAGACACTTTCCTCGAATTGGACACTACGCTCAATGATGAGCCGGTCCAAGTAAAGATCAATAAACCTATATCCCTTCACACTGTTGGGGTATCTAACAAAAATACACTAAGTTCTCCGTGGATCAAGTGCCTTCCTCTTTTCAGAGGGAATCCAGGCCCATGCAAGTGAACCTAAAATGCGAAAATGGGTCACTTCCGGTTGAGGCTGCTCCAAGCTTCATAGGGGGTCTCATCCTTGATAGATCTACGGGGAGATATGTTTTGGATGTATATTGCACAATTAAGTGCTTCAGCCCATAGTCTCTATGGTAGTGACTTTGCATGCAACATGCAAGATGCCATCTCGTTTAGAGATATGTTTTTCCGCTCAACAACTCCATTTTGCTGCGAAGAATAGGGAACGATGTGCTGCAACTGAATCCCTGCCTCATGGAAAAGATCATGGATCTCATGATTGACATACTCTCCCCCGTTATTAGTTCAGAGGACTTTGATATTCTTTCCGGACTGTGTCTCAACCAGGGCTTTTAAATCTTTGAGGTGTTGAAAGACCTCATATATTTGCCTGAGAAAGTAGATCCATGTAAAACGTGACAAATCATCAACAAAAATGAGAACAAACCTTGATTTTCTGATGGATGGATGCAGAAAAGGACCCATAAGGTCACCGTGGATCAGATCTAAAGGTGCAAAAGTTCTCTGAGACTTTCCTTTATCAAATTTCTCTTAAGGGTGTTTTCCAAGAACACATCCCTCACATACTCCCTTGGAGAAATGGATGTCTGGTAGACCATCAACCAATATTTGCTTGCTAAGATGTTGCATGTGTCTGAAATTAAAATCTCCAAACCTTTCGTGCCATATCCTACTACTTTCATGAGGATGAGTAAGCAATAAAGCAGAATCAAGTTCAATGAATTCAAAAAATGTATACAATCTAGACTGATGATTTACCTCACCGGTAGTAACCCTGGAGTTGGTTTGCATGTCATAGATGTCCATGGAATTTGGTGTGAATACAACTTTATTTCTAGTGCCAAAATTCTTCATCTGATACACAGAGAGAAGGTTGATGGAAAGTTTGTGAACGTGAAACACATTCTCTAAGCTTCCGTTGGTGAGTTCAATCCTTCCTTTGCCGGTGACTTCGATAGAAGAGTTGTCCCCCATTAGAATAGGAGTTGCATGCATCCAATGAAGAATATACTGCTTTTTAGGCATCCATGTGATGTGATTCCCCTGAATATAGGATCCAAGCATCGGGAGAGGAGTTGATGACAATCAAGGCATGGCTAGAGTTGCCTTTTTTGGGATTCAGATCTTCTGGATTCTTCTTCTTGGCACCCTCAAGGATGCAATATCCAAGGTTGTTTTGCTGAAGTATTTGCGACATCAGATCTATTTGTTTTTTCATGCATGCGGATTCTAGATGGAATCCTTTGTGACAGTACGTGCATTTCTCCCCTTTTCTCCCCTTTTCCCCTTTGGATCCGGAGGCATCATCGAAGAGTTTTGTGTACCCTTCCTTATTCGGATATGCACGAGCTTTCATTTTGTCTTTATATTTATATTTCTGATATTTATGGCTGCCATCTTGCATAGTAAGTGCATGCGCCTTTGGGCCTTTGATTTTGCCCATGTTGATGAGCTTGGTTTGCTCTTGTGTCAGGGATTCTATAAAATCCTCAAGAGAAGGCATCTTCCAAGTGGCTCGAGAGGCAAATCTGACAGAATGGATTGTGGATAAGAATACAAAGAATTCAGGACCAAGTTTGGAGAGAATGGTGAGAACCATTTGTTTCTCCTCCTTAGATTTATCGACCCCACAAGCTTTGAGTTGCAACAATAAATCCTTGAATTTTGTAAAGAAATCTTGGATATTGTCAAAGATTTTTGGATCCAATGTGAGAAGTTCCACCTCTAGCATGTGTTCGCTAATATAATCATGTTTACCAAATATCCCTTACAAGGTGGTCCAGGCTTCATTGGGAGTCTTACAGGAAGATATGTGAAAAAGGAGATCGAGAGAAATAAGACTACAAATCGTTTTGAGTGCTTCATCCATCCGGTTTAAGTACTTGGATTTTTCTATGGATGATGTCGGTTCTGTATTTGTATTCAAGGTTGACTTGTATAATCCTCTGGTTTGTAGATGAATCATTATTCTCTCCTTCCATGCAAAGTAATTGTAAGGTGTAAGAATGAATTCTTTTTGGAAATCCATCTTTCTGTTGTCTTCAATATTTTGTACCTGCAAAACATTTTGGTGTAGATTTTTCTTAGTAGTCCGTCGGCTCTGATACCATGTAAATGTGTTGAACCTACAAAAAATAGATCTAGATAGAAAATACTACACACATTTGCAGAGAGAAATTGAGAAAGAAGAAGGAGAGAAATAATGGAAGAATTCTCATTAACTGTAATGAATAATGAATAATTTACACATGATATACTCTGTATAACTCAATGAATACACACTAGGGGAGAACCAATGCACCATAGTGGTGGTCTTGAGTGATATGGAAACACACCAATAAATACAAGAGTGAAGTGCCACCTAGTCTAGTCTCTCAGGCAGTTACGAGAGTGAATTGCCACCTAGCTGAGTTAAGTAGTGAAATAGTTTTCAATTAACTGACTGAATAGAGTGAGGAGTAGATCAAGGAATCAAGGGTAATGCGCCAGTCTGGTGATGATCCTAAGGCAAGTGTGCATTAGCATGGTGATGATCCCAATGTTTCATGGTGACAAAACCAATGCAACATCTAGACTCAACTCAACAAGTCAAACTGAAGTGTCAACTGAAAGAGAATATTCTCCAGGTGGAATATTCTCCCCTAAAATATAGGAGATTGGATAATGACTAATTATGACTAATAAACAAGGAAAAACCTTAGGAAAAGAAATCCTAGGTGTGTGTGAAATAAATCCAACATGAAGGACCTTGTTGTTCATCTAGTCTCCAGTGCTTGCCCCAATACACTGATGGGTTACGAACAACAAAACTAAATTTCTCCTCCTTTTTACTTTCGGCTCATAACATATGCTCCTTTACCCTAAGGATATCCTTTTTTTAATCAAAGTTACCCCAGACACATTATGTAGATCACATAATAGCCTCAAGTTCCCAAGGAGATCCAAATAGTAAACATCAACACTCTATGTCAGCTTTGTTAATTTTGTAGCTTAGAAGGTGTCTAAGCATTGGCCTAGGTGTCCAAGCATGTTTAAGGACATCAATTAATTACCCAGATTAGCATGTAATTATATCCTAAGTTTTAAATTAGGAAAAACATAAAAATAATGAAAATGATTTTTATTGGCTTTTCACTCAAATGTCATAAGTATGACTTTTTAGAATCTAGTAATTCACTTAAAATGAATTTCAGGAGACTTCTAGAAGACTCATGAAAAAGTGAGGTAGATTTATAAAAAGGTGGTTGAGGGTAAGAGAGGACACAAACTCATTGAGAAAAATAAGGGAGGGTGGTTTTGGCAGAGGAAGAGGTTAGATGAAAGGCAAGAGGAAAGGGGCCGAGTGGACTGAGCCAAAAAAAAGAGGAAATGGGTTGAGTGAGAGGCCGCACCCAATAGAGAGAGTAGGCCGAAAAGAGTAGGCCATACAATTGCTCTAGAACAGACTGTACGATTTCTCCAGAACAGGTCGTAGGTTAGAGGCCATACAACACTACATAGAGGGGTCCTACTGGGATGTACATGTTGTATGACTTCATCCAATGAGAGGCCATTCAAGGATGTACACCATAGCCAAGAGAGGGGCCAATTTTTCTTGGCAAAACACTTACAGGAAAGACCAAATTTGTGTTGTAAAAATTTCTGGAAAATTTATGCTGTAAAATTATTCCTCTGATGCCTAATAAAATGCCCTCTTAGCTGGTTTTCCCCACATTGGGGTTTCCGGGGTAATATTTGGTGTTTATGAATTAATGTGCTTGGTTTCATGTTGCTTCTACTGTGCATTTTAAGTTAATAACTCAACTGTAATTTTTGTTGCATAGTTCAAAAAATTATTTCTTGTTAAATATTATTTTATGGGTATAAAACTATAGACAAATAAAATATGCATGTTGGGTTTTTCTTAGAAATTGACATGGTATCAGAGCTTAGTCTCTAAATACAAAGGAGCCAAGCCAATTTCAGGTGAACCAAAGAAAAAAATTAGCAAGGAGGTTGAACTTCCAAGGAGGGTGTGTGAGCCAGGGTAGTTGACAAAATGGCTAATGTAGGCTTGAAGTTTGAGGAAAAAATGGAGGGAGCTTCAAATTTCAGTCCATGGAGAGAGTGCATTGCTATGGTGTTGGAGAAACAAGGATTATGGGAGTTTTCTAAAGGGACAAAAATACTATCAACAAATCCAACACAACAACCAACTTACTTAGAAAATATGAAAACGTTAGAAGAATCATCATTGATGGAGTGAAGGACCACATCATTCCTCATCTGTATCATTGATGGAGTGAAGGACCACATCATTCCTCATCTTTCAGGGAAGAATACAACCAAATATATGTGGGAAGCATTGACCAAGTTGTAACAGTCAAATAACTAGAGAAGAAAGATGTTGCTTAGGGAGAAAGTTAGGAGCACAAAGATGGCCAGGGGTGATTCTGTTGCTACATATCTCACCAAGTTCACTCAGATTGTAGATGAGCTAACAACAATTGGGGAGACCATGGATGAGACTGAGCTGGTGAGGACAACCTTGAATGGATTCACCAAGCCGTGGGATGTGCTTGTTCGAGGTGTAGTTGCACGGGAGAATCTTCCCGACTGGGAGAGGATATAGGATGATTTTACTGATGAGGAGCTGTGAGTTGGGTCTTCATAGGCCATCCAACCGAAGATTGAGGATGAAGAGAACCTTTCTCTAGCAGGAAAGGGAAATTTCAGAGGGAAGAAGGGCCCTAGTGGGGGTTAGACCTAAAAGGGAGATAAGAGGAAGGATTTCAACAAAATTAAGTGTTTTGCAAGTCACAAGCCAAGACACTTTGCCGGTTAGTGCCCAAACAAGAAGGGAAACAAGAAGTCTCAGATGGCAACATCAACTTCAGATGAAGATGATGAGTTTGTATCATATTTGAGAATGATTTTTTCACTTGTTGCATGTCTCTCCAGTTCATCCAATTCATGTGTATGGTATATCGATAGTGGCACCTCTAGTCACATGACTAGAGTGCAAGATTACTTCTCCAGCTTGAAGGAGGAGGAGATGGACCTCATTATTGAGATGGGAAATAATTCCGAGTGTTGGTCAACAAGCCATGGGACAATGACATTTTATAGGGATTCCAAGAAGCCAATGACAATGAGATACGTTCTATATGTTTCGGGGATGACAAAGAACTTGATATCAATTTCAACCTTGGAGGATAGGGGCTATGTTTCATTTCAGGGTAGGAGAGTGTACACCAGGCCCAAGGACTCCAAGACTGCTAAGGTGTTTGGAGTCAGAAGAGAGAAGTTGTATAGGCTTCAGTTTGAGCTAGCCCAAGCATTAGTGAGTAACACATTGACATGGAAAAATTGTGGCATAGGAGGATGACACATTCACATCATGGAGCACTTAAGGTGCTCAAGGAGATAGTGGTAGACCTTCTAGATTTCAACACAAAGCATCATGAAGTATGAAAGGGATGTTATATGGGGAAGTACACCAAGAAAACTTTCCCAAACAATGGCAACATGACAAGAGGCATTATGGATTTGATACACTCAAACGTAAGTGGGCCCATGTCATCAATATCCTTGAGTGGGTACGAGTATTATTTCACCTTCATCGATCAACGATGATCATTCTAGGAAGACCTGGATCTATTTCATGAAGACCAAGGATGAGGTGTTAATTTGGTTCCAAGTGTTCAAATATCTTGTGGAGAATCAAATAGGGAGAAAGATCAAGACACCAAGATTTGATAATAGAGGCAAGTACACCTCGAAGGCCTTAGAGTATTTTTGTGCATGTGCTAGGAAAAAGAGGGAGTTTCCTGTTGCATACAACTCTCAACAGAATGAGGTGTAAGAAAGGAAGAATAGGGCCATTGTTGGGGCTGTGAAGGCTATGTTGTACGATCATGATTTTCCTAGATTCTCGTGGGTAGAGGCTTGCAACACTGCAATCTACATACAAAACTGGAGTCCTGACAAGGTGTTGGGGAGGAAGACTCCTAAGGAGGTATTCAGAGGAAGGAAACTAGAGGTTGGACACTTCAAGATTTTTCAGATTCCTAGTCTATTTTCGTGTCCCCTTAAAGAAGAGGAGGAAGCTTGAGGCCACTCCCGAGAAAGGGATCTTCATTGGATACAATGAGACTTCCAAGGCGTACATAGTCTACATTCATTCCTTGAGGAAGACAATTATCACGAGGGATGTGAATTTTGAGGAGGACAGAGCCTTGAGGAAGGCTCATGATACTGGTGCAACAACAACATGGGATCAAGAGCTAGAGACTCATAAGACTGAGGATACATAGGTTATAGTGGATAGGAAGAGTACATCAGGATGTTGTTTCAACTAAGGATTGAGAGTTGTTTCCTGATTCAACAAGAAGCAGAAGTCAGTGGCATTGAGCTCTGCTGAGCCAAAGTACATGGCAATTAGCTTATCTGCATATGAGTCCATTTTGATTCAAAATTTTCTCATGGGTTTGTTTGGCCAGGAGTTGGATGCTACTGTTGTTCACAGTGACAATCAAAGCTGCATCAAGCTCTATGAGAATCCGATGTTTCATGACAGGTCCAAACACATAGAGATTCTGTTTCACTTCATCAGGGACTGTGTACAGAAAGGGACAATGAAGCTACAATATGTGCCTATAGATAAACAGGTGGAAGACATTGTTATAGCCCTAAATTGCTATACACATGCATACATGGCCTTGGCCCTCTTACTTGCATTTTTTGCCAAAGCACTACTGAGAAGGTCTTCTTAAAAAACCATTTTTTGGAATATGTACATGCCCTGCACCCTTACAACTCATGTACATATGTCTTCTGCACCACTACAACTAGCGTAAATATGCATGTTGCACCATTATAGCCCGCATATGCTTGCAAAAGTTGCAAAAAATAAAAAGTTGCAAGGAATTCATTGAAATTCACGGGATATTGAAGGTTTCCCAACTAATTCACCTACTATAGCCCATCGCCCAACCGAATAACCATCCTTTTGGAACATAAAAGGAGGAATTGGGGTCTCATTTCAAGGAGAAGCATAAGAATAGTGAAACTCTGCCCGATTTCACATCCCCTCCTTGCCCAAGATATTGCTGCCTTTTGTGAGAAATTGCCTTAACATACCCTCATCAACCCCTTCTTCCTCCTTTTAGCCCATTCCCTTTCATAGAAGAGATCAAAAGGTTGAGAGAATAAGTTCATACAAGGTGCACTTGGAGCATGGTGAAGAGGAGCCCGGACCAGGTTCGCGCAATGGTGGTCGAGTTAGATTGTAAAGGTATAATCTTCGTGTTATGAATAAAAGAATCACATTTTATTTTCCCAAATGATGGTGTCTTGAATACTTTTATTGATTTATGATTGACATTCTAACATCTAACCCTAACTTATATACGGAATAACATTCTTGTAGTTCTTTGTTTGTCAAACTTTGGATGCAGGTCAACCCTGGGAGGAGACGTGCGGTCACTGGAACTTCGCGAGGAGATCATCACCAGGCATGGGATTAGAGGCATAGTTATCCGATCTCCATTCTCTTTTCTTTCTTTATATTAGTTTTGGTATGTTTGGGGTAGTATTGAGAATTAATTAGCTTTTAGATGATTATTCACTTTGCCTACATTTTGAACCTTGGTGTAGTTAAAGGGGGGTTATTTCCCGTTAGTAGATGGGAAACATTAATGCCACGAAAGTGGGGAGGGAGGACCATAGAGTCCTTCGACGACACATTTTTTGATTGGTGGACACAACATATTTCGGTGATAGAGGACTACCCCTATGCTGGAATCAACTTTTCCAGGGATCTTGACATGCCCATGCCTCCTGGAGAGGAGCGAGGAGAGATAGGTAACATGTTTTTAATATTATAATTTTTTTTAATTGCTTTTATATATATCTTTTTTATATGTGTATAGAGTATTGACATTCGTGTATCTGCTATGTACAGACGTGGGACCAGTGTGCCTGACATACTTCGATAGGACTTGATGACGTCCTCAACCAGAGGCGAGACGAACAACAACAAACGAATCAACAGCCGCAAGGGGACCTCCAGCCGGAGAGGCTGAGAGAGTTTTGAGATGAGTGGAGCATAACCTCACTACGCTCACTCGCACAATTCCCATGGATGAGATCGATGATCTCCCACTTTCCATGCAACCTCATGTAGTGGGGGTGCCACAGACATGGGTCTAGCTCTTCCGACGTTTAGCCAACGTCATTCATTATGGAAGGGCCAATAGGCCCCAAGATTAGATAGGCTAGACTCTATACGTGTCGAGGGCACCTTTTGTACATGTATTTTTTGAGGGCATAAGCCCAACGATGTATACTGAACATGATTTTTGAAGCGTTTGCGCCCACCTATGTACTCGTAACACTTTATACACACACACACAGACACACACACACACACACACACACATGCACATCTTATTTGTCTTATGGATCACATTTTTTACAAATGGATGTACATGTGTATGTGTGTGCTTCTCTTTCTATGTATGTGCAACATGCCAATCTAATACTTGATTAGCTATAGTATCTGTCATATGATTAAATCTCCTAGGAACATGGATGTACATAATGTAATCGAAGTAATGTTCTAAGAGATGTACCCTAAGGAAACGTCGGTGTAAAGTAGGATCATAAACGTGGTAAAATCCATTTGACTGGGACAAAAACAATTGAGCATCTAGGTAGACCTGGAGGTGTTAAATGCCATGCGACAAAGTGTCACAAAGCAACTCTATCACTACATTGTACTCGAAGACATTGTTTGTAGAGTCACCTAGAAAAATCCCTCCAGAATATAGCTACTGGCCTCCAGGTGTGAAAATCACCCAAGCCGCGGAAGCAAGCCTTCGAGTGTATCGGCTAGTGCTGTCCGCGAACCCAAAATACACCTACGATTCACTTGACATATGCCACAAAAAAAAAGAAGACATAAATAACTACACATCCACAAAACAAAAAGACAAAAACTGTATAAGAACTATACATATGTACAAGAAGTCACCCGGGTGAGCAACCTAAGAGTAATACTTCTTGAGGTAGACCCTATTTCTAGGCTCCGCCAAGTTATTTCCTTCAAAGTCAACCAAACAGTAAGCACCCTTCTTCAAGACCTCATTCACAATGAATGGTCCAAACCACATGGGTTTGAACTTGTCTACCCCCAGGGGGTATTTGTCTTGATCATAGACCAAGACAATATCGTCTTCAGAGAAATTTCAAGGATGAACAGACTGATCGTACTGACACTTGACTCGTTGCTTATGAGCCTCATTGATCGAGGTTGCATCATGACATTGCTCATCGAGATGCTTGATATATAATAGGCGTTCCTCAAGAGGTTACGTGTCTGACAATAACTCTACTGCCAACTTCAAAGAAATAATCTGACATTCAACAGGTAATACTGCTTCCATCCCGTATGCGAATTGAAAAGGTGAGAAACCGGTGGCAGTCTTTACAGATGTTCGATAGGCCCACAATGCTGAGTACAACTTCAAATGCTAATTTGACTTGGAAAAATTGATCGTTCATTGGAGAATAGTCTTGAGAGACTTATTCATAGCTTCAACTTGACCATTCTCTTGTGGGTAATAAGGTGACGAATGTTCTTGCCTCAACCCAAGATTTGATGTCAACTCAGTCATCATTTTGTTTTGGAAGTGACTGCCATGGTTGGTGAAAATCTCCTTCGGGATGCCGAACCTTGCTACTATCTGGTTAAAAAGCAAAAGAGTCGTTGTTTCGCCATCATTGTTAAACGTTGGCATAGCCTTGACCCACTTTGTGAAGTAGTATACCGCTACGATGATGTAACGATGCCCCCTGGTTGAGGGTGGGTGACATGTAGTGAAATCAATCCCCCACTTGGTGAAAGGACCAACAACAATGACAGGAAAAATAGGAGTAGTATGTTCCTGCATCTTTTGAGAGAAGATCTGACACAGATAGCACTTCTTGACCGCCTCAAGGCAATCCTTGAATAACGAGGGCCAAAAGTAACCCACACGTAGAATATTTTGGGCTGTTTCCAACCCAGACAAATGACCACCACATGCTCCAGTGTGGCAATGGTTCAAAATGAGATCTGCATCTTCATGGATAAGGCACCGACGAAGAATGAAATATACACCTCGACGATACAAAGTGTCATCGAGTATGATATAGTTTCGTGCCTGATGGCGAATTCGTCGACGCTCATCGCGGGAAGCAGAAGTGGGGCACTTCAAATTCTGGAGATAAACTAGTATATATCCATACCAGGGGTCCAGAGATGCGATTAGAAAAATATCTCCTTTGATAGGTGATTCTTCGGGCGTGATATCACTAGACTCGACCGGAATTCTGAAATAAGTTCAGCAAAGACCAACGACTTTCTGGATTTCATGGAAACAAAATCCAAGTCAAATTCCTCGAGGATTAAAATCCATCTATTGATCTTTATACCAATGAACCGTCATGTCAATACATATTGGAAAGGGTTCACAATGACAATGATAGTGGTCTTGGGAAGCAAAATGTAATGACAGAATCACTAGATAGCATGCACTGCAGCTAGAGCAATCTTGTCAATGTGAGAATAGTTGAGTTCCAGCCCAACCAGGCCTCAACTAAGGTAATATATAACATTCTCCTTGAGAAAATCATCCTCTTGTACCAAGACCATGCCGATGGTCATTTCTGCAGCAGCCAAATACAACAAGAAATCTCTGTTATAATCGAGAGGCTGTAGCAGAGGGGAAAACGTCAGGGTGCGTTTCAACACTTCAAAGGAACGTTTAGTGGCTTGATCCCAACAGAATGAGACTCCCTTTTTTAAGAGACGTATAAACCCTTTAGTGATCTCGACGTAATTCATGACAAAACACCGAAGAAAGTTTGCTTTCCTCTGTAAGATCTGAAGCTGGGGTATTGTGCACGAGGGAGGCAATTGAACTATCTCCTCAACCTTGAGAGGATTGACCATGATCCTTATTTTTGAAACAATGAAACCTAAGAGACGACCCAACGTTATGCATAAAATTCATTTGTTAGGATTCAAGCGAATCCGATAGTAGTGACATCGTTCAAAGATTAGTCGAAGGTGTGAAGGATGATCAGATCCCTTGCGAGAGCGTGACTCCATATCATCAAGATATGTCTCGACTATATGTCTAAGGTCATGAAAAGAAAATGACATGGCCCGCTGAAAAGTGGCTCCAACATTTTTCAGGCCAAAACGCATCTTACGATACACGAACGTGGCCCAAGGACAAATAAAAGTTGTTTTATGCTAGTCTTCGGGTTTAATCTGAATCTGGTTATATCTCGAGAAACCATCCATGAATGAAAATACCTAACAAACAATGCATTCATCGACAATGTGATCAATGAATGGGGTGGGAAAATTATCTTTTGGACAAGCCTTATTCAAGTCACGAAAGTCCATGCACACGTGAATCGTACCCTGTTTCTTATTAACCGGGACCAGGTTTGACACCCATTCCGTCAACTGTATGGGGTAGATAAAACCGACTTTATGCAGTTTTTCTACTTCAACCTTAATTGATGTTGCTTTTCGAGGATTCATTGGATGAAGCTTCTGTCGGACCAACTTGGAATCAATATAAGTCATTATTTCATGTTCGATGATTCTTCAATCTGTGCCTGGAATTTCCTCATAAGACCAGGAAAAGATGTCACATAATTCCTTAAATAACTCAATATAAGTTTGAATCTCCTCGGGGGAGCAGTCTGTTGTGACGAAAAAATTCTCCACAATGCCAAGGGTTTTGGAGATATCTATCGGAATCATTTCAGTGATACTCACCATATTACCCTCAACATAAACTGCGTGCGTAGCCAGAGGATTAATAGAACAAGACCTATCTCCATTCACAGTTGAAACAAATTATCTTGACTCTATTCTCCTTAAATCTAGAAGAAAGTAATATCTATGATGAAGATCATCCCAGGGTTTGTCTGGACCAGTCAATGCCTCAAGAATCACCTCGTTAGAGGGCAAGACCAGGTCTAAAGGATCTGTAGTGGCAAGGGAACCTTGAGCCCAAATAGGCTTGAGAACTGGATCTAAATCCTGTGCAGGAGTTGGATCGGGGTCGACTAAAGCTTGGTGGACAATGCTGTACCTCAGCTACGGACAAGGGCATGTCCATGCTAGGATTCCCTGTCCCTTCCATCGAAGCTGATGGGGAAGGAAGAGTCCACAGATCGTGAAAGTAAGTCGTTCGAAACAATGACACTTGAAATATTTCATCCCTAGGCTGGTCGGGAACAACCAATATAAGCTTGACATCGCTAGAAGGTGGCGGGTAGTCAAAAGTACCCATCAATGATGGACACAAACCAACCCCTAAGTTGACGGTGCTCGGTAGAAGATTATCAATCATCGAGACCATGGATGCCCCCGATGAAGGGTCAGGACGGGAGAAAGACAATTGGTCAATGGTCACAATCCGAATCTCATGTGGAAAACAAAAGACTTGAAAAAATGTAGCAACCACTGCATGCATAGAATAAGTCCAACCCCTTCTTAGAAAAAGGTTCTAGTCGAGAGGGGCATCGACCACTTCCACATAGATGCACAAGGTTTTTCTTCCCAATTGCATGGGGAAAGAAGGAATGATTCCATGTGGTCTGAATGACTGACCGTCGAATGTCATGAGCAACGTAGGCGACAAAGACAAAACGGGTTCACCAATGGCCTTCCAACATGCCAACGACATCACGCAAGTCGAGGCACCCTCATAAACCACTGTATGGAAGATGTTCTGAGTAAAATATTTCATAGTGTAAGCCATTACTATCTGAAACACAATGTGGTAAGGAAGACAAGGTTTCAAGTCGGTTGGATCAAGTACGATTTCTCCTAGGTTATAAGTCTCTGCTGATCCCAAGGTGGATAACATATCCTTTCTCTGCGAAGGGAAACTTTGGAGGACTTCCAAAGCAGACATCATGTAAGGGGTTTGTGCCAAATCTTCTACAACAGAGTCATCCTGGGCAACCCTCGTGTTCAGATTATGAGAAGCTTTCTTGAACGCACATTTCAGGATGCGTGTCATCGTTTCACCTGCCGTCTTCTCAATATGGAGAGGAATCAGTGGGTTTGTGGCTTCTTTACCCTTTTCAACAAATTTTGACATTTCCTAATGTCGGGCCCTGGTCGCTATGTTAGTCTCGACTTTCATCATGTAAACATTTGTGGTTGGGTTATTCATGGTATATGTGGTGGGTTTGTAGAAATGGGTTCATCAACACAACATGTTGTTGCTGCACCAATAGCTTCTGAGCATCCTCAAGTCAAGGGCACAAATGAGTTGGGTGGTCTTCCGTGCAAAGGTTACACAGATACTTTGAATTCCTCTTCTCTGTTTCCCCCCCACTATCATTTTTAGTAGCCTTCTTTTCCCCTTTACCCTTCTTGTTCCATTGTTTCTTCTTTCCCTCAGGTTGTTGGTTGGCCTTAGGGTTCGTCTACTACACACTGTGTACGTTGGATGTTTGGGTAGGGGGAGCAGCCGAACTTGAGGTCTGGCTGGCCACAACCTATTGTATTGACAATTGTTGCAGTTTATTTGATAGCAGATTAATGGAGTTTTCTTGTGATGAGCGCAAAATACCATCGGCATGGGGTCCAAAATTTTGCTTGGCCTTGTCGAGGATAGACCGTGGCACATCTAGAAAAATATCATAGAGCATGCCAGACTGAGAGTAGATCAGTTCAAGGTGTTGCGTTCTCATTATCACCTCCTCTTCTGAAAACACTCCAGAAATTGCTACATCCTTGGAGATGCAAGGAACCAAAGACTCTAGGAACCATTCCCGCAAGAAAGATGAAGGGACCTGGACCTTAATGAAGCTTTTTCGACGCCGCTATTCTCGGATATGATCAGAGATATGGTCGGCCTTGGTTTGCTCAAAGTTGGTTAGCAATTGTGTGCCAACATCGTATCTCATGGGTAACTGGAAATGGTTTAGGAATACCATCGCCAAGTCGTTAAAGTAAGAATACCTTGAGCGATCGAGCTCAATATACCATTTCGCGACACCCCCGATAAGAGTGTGTTGAAAAAAGTGCAACTAGATGGAGTCGTCTCGTAGTGAGTTTGATGAGAACCATAAGTGAAAGGTTGTCACGTGATCACCTGGGTCTTCGCTAGGCTTGCCTTCAAATTTTGGAATATCTGAGGGAAACTTAGTTGGAATGGGGGGCCAACATGGATCATGACAATTGGGTCGTTAAGTAGTCTCGACAAGTCTGGAAGATGTAGCATTTCCAAAAACGGTAGTTTAGGTTGAGTATTATATACAGGAAAAGAGGGTCCTAGAGTTTGACTAGCACCAGGTTGCTAGGAAAAGTTGGATTGCTTGCTAGGGTTCTGGTAGAAACCGTGGCCTTGACCAATGTATGGAAAATGCGTTTGTTGGGATATCATCGACTGAATCCCGTAATTGGATGACATGGCTTGCGCGGGGATCGCTCCCTGCATTGTGTTCCAAGGATTTTGGAAGGGGATGCCCCCAACCGATCCAACATGCATAGGTACAGAGCCTTGCCCGAGGTTCCATTGTGCATGGAAAGGATTGCTCCTGACCAAAAACCCTTGCGAGGGAAATGATCACTGCCAAGGATTCCAAAGCCCCTAAGAGGAGAAAACTCATGTTGTCGCTCCTTGTGAAGGAATAATACCTTGCACAGGGTTATGTTTCCCAAAACCAGTGTTTCCCCCAGTCGAAGAAAAAACATTGTTCCCAAACGCACTGAACAAATAAAACGACATAGATCCCATCGACGTTGTGTAAGACGAAGGTCCTAAACTGCCTGCTCCAAACAATCTGTAATTAGCATTTGGCCCGATGGATGACTGGAAAGTGCCACCGAGTGAGGGGGACGAAGGAGGTATATGACCTCCCACGTAAGGGATAACATTAAAGGGGACTGAAGCACCCCCAATAGACCCTTGCATGGGAGCGTTTGAGCTCCCTTCCCCCATAACTATGGTCTGTAAGGTGGAGTGGGTAAGAACCGAGTTCAAATCAAAGCTGGGCATCCCATATGAGAATGGAGGGCACGTCGCACTTTGAGTAAAAGGAGCATTGGTTGCTACCGATGATGGTATCAAACCACTTCCCGAAGTAGAGGGAGTCGTGACCACTGTGGTCCGGACTGGAAAAGGTGGGAGAGGAGGAAAGATGCCCCCTGTGGTAGTAGCCAAAATGGGAGTATGAGGACTCCCGAATGAAGTAGCAACATTTGCTTCCATTGTCGATTGTAAAAATAACTGGCGCTCAGAAGGTGTCACCTTAGGAGGTAAAACTTGTACTAAGATCAACGCTAACAATTCAGTGATCAGAGGGTTGGATGGTCTAAGAGCTTGTGCCCCAAGGTCAGAGATGGTAGGTTCCTCTGGAGTCAAATAGTCTCCTTGTGGAGCAGGCTCAAGAATAGTTTCCTGTGGCCTGGTTGCTTCAAATGACCCTTGTTGGTCAAGTCTTCGTCGTAACAGTGGCAAAGGTGGCTCTAATGCAACTGGCGGTAGGCCCTGAAGCCTTCACGACCAACAAATATCTTGATCTTCCACTTTGTGAGAAGAAAAATCAACATAGTAAGGCTTAACTAATGTTTAAACATCAAGGACACACTAAAAAAAATTCCTATAAGGAAAATCAAGCAGTCAACTATCTAGTAGGAAGGACAGTTAAGCCAATCAACACTAGAACACGTAAGCACCCTCTGGGTATACTTTGCAAAGCGTGACTCAACGTTTGCCCCAGTTACTATGATATACCCTCGTAGTCACCCGTGTAATTCCCTAGAATATGGGCAACTAAGTTTCCAGCTCGTAGTCAGTCACCAGGCAGGTATAATGGACAATCAGATGGATCCCAATGAGCAGGATAACAAGTCTAAAACCTATCAAGGGTATCGAGAGCAAATGATATGGAAGACAACATAGGATATCAAATGGATTAGAGGTCTATGAAGCTCTGTAGGAAAATGTAGTCGGTAGTACTCTCAAGACAGATCCTCAATATGTGTTCCCCATTATGTTCAGTTCGACTTTGGATGGGTTATCTCTGTTGGCTTTCCTCATGCAACCTCATGTTTATCCCTTGTGTTAGAGGGGGGTCCCGAATAAATTTTATGATACTGGACTTAAACAATCCCTAACTCAGACTCCAATGTTTGATTTAACGACCTTGAGGAGTTTCCTCTCCAACCTAATTCAAGGCCCTAACCCTAAACTAGTTGGTTGACCCTACAAACATAAAAAGTATAGTTTATTTTAGATTAATCGTTCTTTTTAAAGGCTTGATTTACTCATAGGGATATGGTGGTGAAAATCATGATGTTATACAGAGATGAAAAGAGGAGAAAAATATGAAACTTGAAAGCAAAATTACTTCTAATGCAAAAACAAAGTTTTATAACTAACTCTTTGTAACCAACTTTTCTTTAACTAACTTTTTCAAGATCTTGCAAAGAAAACCTAAAACGTACTTTCGCTTGAATACAAGCTACGTATGCTTCAAAAAATCAAGAAAGAACTTAAAAAAACAAACTCTTTTTCCTTTTTTGCAAATAACTAACTCTAACTACTTAGACAAACTGAAAAGGAAATCTTTTTTTTTTTTGAAATTGTCTTACAAAGAAAAACTGAAATAAATCTTTTTCTTTTTTCAAATCAAGTAAAAGGGGTAAAAAGAAGATTAAAACAAGAATGAAACAAATCTCTAGCCCACTGCGGATCACAGGGAATCAATCAAGAAACCAAGAAGGCAAATCTACAATTCAACAGCTTGCTTAAAACCCTTTTAAAAGTAAACACAAGAAAATCAAGAAGACAAGTAAACTAAACTCTAAACCCAGGCTATGGCTGTAAACAAAGACTCTGAACTGATCCAAGAAACCCTCATAAGTGTGAACATGAAAGAGGCATGCTTCCTTTTTTACAAAAAATTTCTTGAAACAAAGATGTAGGCTGTTGCATCAACATCCTGCGTATGTACGCGCTCTGTTTACTAAGAAAAACGCATATGTACGCGGGCTGACTCAAGACAGGGCGCGTGCACCTCTCTATCTCTTCAAAAAAGGAAAATAACATACAATCTTACAAGGCAGGGACAACTGGTATTGCACCCAAAGGTGACCAAAATACCTTGACAGACTCTGAAAAATCGAAAGAAACTTGAAAGGAAAACAAACCAATCAAACAACCCAAAATCCCATAAAAAACCCTAGAGGCTATCCCCAGTATGGTCGCCAGTTCTGCTAGCGGGAACTAACCCCCCTTTAACAACACTAGGGTTCAAAATGTAGGCAGAGTGAATAACCATCTAAAATATAATTAATTCTCAATACTGACCCAAACATACCAAAACTAATATAAAGAAAGAAAAGAGAAAGGAGATCAGGTAACTATACCTCTAATCCCACATCTGGTGATGATCTCCTCGCGCTTGGAAGTTCCACTGACTGCACGTCTCCTCCCAGGGATGACCTGCATCCAAAGATTGACAAACAAATAACTACAAGCATGCTATTCCATATATAAGTTAGGGTTATATGTTAGAATTTCAAGCATAAATCAATAAAAGTATTCAAGACACCATCAATTGGGATAGGAAAATGTGATTCTTTTATTCATAACATGAATATTATATCGTTACAATCTAAGCTGGCCACCATTCCACGAACCTGGTCCGGGTTCCTCCTCACCATGCTCCAAGTGCACCTTTTATGAACTTCTTCTTTCAACCTTTTGATCTCTTCTATGAAGGGGAATGGGCTGAAAGGAGGAAGAAGGGGCTGATGAGGGTATGCTGAGGCAATTTCTCACAAAAGGTAGCAATATCTTGGGCAAGGAGGGGATGTGAAATTGGTCAGAGTTTCATTGTTCTTATGATTATCGTTGAAATGAGACCCCAACACCTCCTTTTATGTTCCAAAAGGATGGTTATTCAGTTGGGTGACAGGCTATAGTAGGTGGATTAGTTGGGAAACCTTCAATATCCCATGAATTTCAATGAATTCCTTGCAACTTTTTATTTTTTGCAACTTTTGCAAGCATACATGGGCTGTAATGGTGCAACATGCGTATGTATGCTAGCTGTAGTGGTGCAACAAGCATATGTACATGGGAATTAATGGTGCAGGGCGCATACATCTTCCAAAAAATGGTTTTTTAAGAAGAGCTTTGTCAAAAAATGCAAGTAAGAGCGCCAAGGCCATGTATGCATGTGTAGAGAAATTTAGGTCTATAAAAAACATTCTCATGAAGGCCTTGATGAAAGACAAGTTTTTCTTCTTCAGGGATAAGTTGGGGGTGGTGAAGAACACATTCCCCGTTAAGAGGGAGTGTTAATTTTGTAGCTCAGAAGGTGTCTAAGCATTGGCCAAGGTGTCGAGGCATGCTTAAGGATACTAATTAATTACCTAGATCAAAATTTAATTGTATCCCATTTTTTAACTTTGGAAAAACATCAAAGTCACGAAAATGATTTTTATTGGTTTTTCACTCAAATTTCCTAAGATTTTTTGGAAATTAATAATTTACTTAAAGTGAATTTTAGGAGACTTCGAGAAGACTCATGAAAAATTTGAGTTAGAGTGATAAAAAGGTGGCTAAGGGTAAGAGTGGACACACTCATATTGACGAAAATTGGTTGAGCTAACCCCCTGGGATCTTTTTACCTTATTTTATGTCATATTTGTTGTTTATTTACTTCAACATTGTTTTCTTGTTTACACTAGCATTTCCTGCTTGCCTAATTTATTGGAGTAATATCATATCAATAATGGTCAATTGGATATAGGAATTAATAAATTAATTTCAACTTTAGGTTATTTTATGATTTTATGATTTATTTCACTCTAGTACATTTCTCATCTATCCCACATTCTTAAAGTGGATTGACTTGACGCCCCTCCTCCAAATGGGTTGTTCTTCCAAGCAAGCAACCAAGTCCTCCATGTGCATGTCTCATGAAGACCAAGACAAATAGATCTCCAACCTATTATGGAAGTGAAACACATAAGCATTGGGTCAAGGTATAGCAATCCATGAGTAAGTTATCTTAAATGTGTATGTCCATCATGGTACAACCAAGGGTAGTCAACCTACCATTCATCCCACATCACATGAAACACCCTTAAGCACTGTGTAAAATATTTTGGAGTAACCCTAAAATCTAGCAAAAATCATGTAGATGATTGCCCTGCATCATACCTCCCTAGTTGAGGCTTTTGGCCCCCAAAATGGGTCGAGGGAAGAGCTTCCTCATTTTGTCTTTCAGATACAATTTTTCCTTGTTTGGAAGTTGTACTCCTAGTACAACATGAAAATACTCAATTTCTCCCCTTCTTGGACATATGATTTTGTTTTGTATGACCAAGTCCTCTTCCACTTCTTTGAGTGCTTCAGGGACCCGCAAATACTCAATATCTCCCCTTCTTGGACATCTGATTTTCTTTTGTATTACTTTGTCCTCTTCCACTGCTTTGAGTGCTTCAGGGACCTAATCTTTAATCTTTGGTAATAATTGTTTCTCACCAACCTCTTCTTAATCCAACAAACTTGGTTCATAGAGTTTTAACTTTCATATAATCCACATTCACAACTAAAAGGATGTTTATTTAGGATGTAAAATTGAGCTGAAATGCATTGCCATATTTATTTGTGAAAGTATCTAAAATGGACCATATCTTACGGGCTTGAGATTTTTCCTTCCCCTTGCATTATCTCCTTGGTCAAATGTAACCAAATTGTCTCCAATGTGGAACTTGTGCTCTTTCTTAGATTCTCCATGCCTCTCTTTGTATTTTGTATGCGTCTCCTCCAATTGTGTTTGGACTTGTTTATGCACTT
>ML809443.1:93164-111494 GCA_009831015.1 Picea engelmannii | reverse complement strand
GAATCTAGTAATTCACTTAAAATGAATTTCAGGAGACTTCTAGAAGACTCATGAAAAAGTGAGGTAGATTTATAAAAAGGTGGTTGAGGGTAAGAGAGGACACAAACTCATTGAGAAAAATAAGGGAGGGTGGTTTTGGCAGAGGAAGAGGTTAGATGAAAGGCAAGAGGAAAGGGGCCGAGTGGACTGAGCCAAAAAAAAGAGGAAATGGGTTGAGTGAGAGGCCGCACCCAATAGAGAGAGTAGGCCGAAAAGAGTAGGCCATACAATTGCTCTAGAACAGACTGTACGATTTCTCCAGAACAGGTCGTAGGTTAGAGGCCATACAACACTACATAGAGGGGTCCTACTGGGATGTACATGTTGTATGACTTCATCCAATGAGAGGCCATTCAAGGATGTACACCATAGCCAAGAGAGGGGCCAATTTTTCTTGGCAAAACACTTACAGGAAAGACCAAATTTGTGTTGTAAAAATTTCTGGAAAATTTATGCTGTAAAATTATTCCTCTGATGCCTAATAAAATGCCCTCTTAGCTGGTTTTCCCCACATTGGGGTTTCCGGGGTAATATTTGGTGTTTATGAATTAATGTGCTTGGTTTCATGTTGCTTCTACTGTGCATTTTAAGTTAATAACTCAACTGTAATTTTTGTTGCATAGTTCAAAAAATTATTTCTTGTTAAATATTATTTTATGGGTATAAAACTATAGACAAATAAAATATGCATGTTGGGTTTTTCTTAGAAATTGACATGGTATCAGAGCTTAGTCTCTAAATACAAAGGAGCCAAGCCAATTTCAGGTGAACCAAAGAAAAAAATTAGCAAGGAGGTTGAACTTCCAAGGAGGGTGTGTGAGCCAGGGTAGTTGACAAAATGGCTAATGTAGGCTTGAAGTTTGAGGAAAAAATGGAGGGAGCTTCAAATTTCAGTCCATGGAGAGAGTGCATTGCTATGGTGTTGGAGAAACAAGGATTATGGGAGTTTTCTAAAGGGACAAAAATACTATCAACAAATCCAACACAACAACCAACTTACTTAGAAAATATGAAAACGTTAGAAGAATCATCATTGATGGAGTGAAGGACCACATCATTCCTCATCTGTATCATTGATGGAGTGAAGGACCACATCATTCCTCATCTTTCAGGGAAGAATACAACCAAATATATGTGGGAAGCATTGACCAAGTTGTAACAGTCAAATAACTAGAGAAGAAAGATGTTGCTTAGGGAGAAAGTTAGGAGCACAAAGATGGCCAGGGGTGATTCTGTTGCTACATATCTCACCAAGTTCACTCAGATTGTAGATGAGCTAACAACAATTGGGGAGACCATGGATGAGACTGAGCTGGTGAGGACAACCTTGAATGGATTCACCAAGCCGTGGGATGTGCTTGTTCGAGGTGTAGTTGCACGGGAGAATCTTCCCGACTGGGAGAGGATATAGGATGATTTTACTGATGAGGAGCTGTGAGTTGGGTCTTCATAGGCCATCCAACCGAAGATTGAGGATGAAGAGAACCTTTCTCTAGCAGGAAAGGGAAATTTCAGAGGGAAGAAGGGCCCTAGTGGGGGTTAGACCTAAAAGGGAGATAAGAGGAAGGATTTCAACAAAATTAAGTGTTTTGCAAGTCACAAGCCAAGACACTTTGCCGGTTAGTGCCCAAACAAGAAGGGAAACAAGAAGTCTCAGATGGCAACATCAACTTCAGATGAAGATGATGAGTTTGTATCATATTTGAGAATGATTTTTTCACTTGTTGCATGTCTCTCCAGTTCATCCAATTCATGTGTATGGTATATCGATAGTGGCACCTCTAGTCACATGACTAGAGTGCAAGATTACTTCTCCAGCTTGAAGGAGGAGGAGATGGACCTCATTATTGAGATGGGAAATAATTCCGAGTGTTGGTCAACAAGCCATGGGACAATGACATTTTATAGGGATTCCAAGAAGCCAATGACAATGAGATACGTTCTATATGTTTCGGGGATGACAAAGAACTTGATATCAATTTCAACCTTGGAGGATAGGGGCTATGTTTCATTTCAGGGTAGGAGAGTGTACACCAGGCCCAAGGACTCCAAGACTGCTAAGGTGTTTGGAGTCAGAAGAGAGAAGTTGTATAGGCTTCAGTTTGAGCTAGCCCAAGCATTAGTGAGTAACACATTGACATGGAAAAATTGTGGCATAGGAGGATGACACATTCACATCATGGAGCACTTAAGGTGCTCAAGGAGATAGTGGTAGACCTTCTAGATTTCAACACAAAGCATCATGAAGTATGAAAGGGATGTTATATGGGGAAGTACACCAAGAAAACTTTCCCAAACAATGGCAACATGACAAGAGGCATTATGGATTTGATACACTCAAACGTAAGTGGGCCCATGTCATCAATATCCTTGAGTGGGTACGAGTATTATTTCACCTTCATCGATCAACGATGATCATTCTAGGAAGACCTGGATCTATTTCATGAAGACCAAGGATGAGGTGTTAATTTGGTTCCAAGTGTTCAAATATCTTGTGGAGAATCAAATAGGGAGAAAGATCAAGACACCAAGATTTGATAATAGAGGCAAGTACACCTCGAAGGCCTTAGAGTATTTTTGTGCATGTGCTAGGAAAAAGAGGGAGTTTCCTGTTGCATACAACTCTCAACAGAATGAGGTGTAAGAAAGGAAGAATAGGGCCATTGTTGGGGCTGTGAAGGCTATGTTGTACGATCATGATTTTCCTAGATTCTCGTGGGTAGAGGCTTGCAACACTGCAATCTACATACAAAACTGGAGTCCTGACAAGGTGTTGGGGAGGAAGACTCCTAAGGAGGTATTCAGAGGAAGGAAACTAGAGGTTGGACACTTCAAGATTTTTCAGATTCCTAGTCTATTTTCGTGTCCCCTTAAAGAAGAGGAGGAAGCTTGAGGCCACTCCCGAGAAAGGGATCTTCATTGGATACAATGAGACTTCCAAGGCGTACATAGTCTACATTCATTCCTTGAGGAAGACAATTATCACGAGGGATGTGAATTTTGAGGAGGACAGAGCCTTGAGGAAGGCTCATGATACTGGTGCAACAACAACATGGGATCAAGAGCTAGAGACTCATAAGACTGAGGATACATAGGTTATAGTGGATAGGAAGAGTACATCAGGATGTTGTTTCAACTAAGGATTGAGAGTTGTTTCCTGATTCAACAAGAAGCAGAAGTCAGTGGCATTGAGCTCTGCTGAGCCAAAGTACATGGCAATTAGCTTATCTGCATATGAGTCCATTTTGATTCAAAATTTTCTCATGGGTTTGTTTGGCCAGGAGTTGGATGCTACTGTTGTTCACAGTGACAATCAAAGCTGCATCAAGCTCTATGAGAATCCGATGTTTCATGACAGGTCCAAACACATAGAGATTCTGTTTCACTTCATCAGGGACTGTGTACAGAAAGGGACAATGAAGCTACAATATGTGCCTATAGATAAACAGGTGGAAGACATTGTTATAGCCCTAAATTGCTATACACATGCATACATGGCCTTGGCCCTCTTACTTGCATTTTTTGCCAAAGCACTACTGAGAAGGTCTTCTTAAAAAACCATTTTTTGGAATATGTACATGCCCTGCACCCTTACAACTCATGTACATATGTCTTCTGCACCACTACAACTAGCGTAAATATGCATGTTGCACCATTATAGCCCGCATATGCTTGCAAAAGTTGCAAAAAATAAAAAGTTGCAAGGAATTCATTGAAATTCACGGGATATTGAAGGTTTCCCAACTAATTCACCTACTATAGCCCATCGCCCAACCGAATAACCATCCTTTTGGAACATAAAAGGAGGAATTGGGGTCTCATTTCAAGGAGAAGCATAAGAATAGTGAAACTCTGCCCGATTTCACATCCCCTCCTTGCCCAAGATATTGCTGCCTTTTGTGAGAAATTGCCTTAACATACCCTCATCAACCCCTTCTTCCTCCTTTTAGCCCATTCCCTTTCATAGAAGAGATCAAAAGGTTGAGAGAATAAGTTCATACAAGGTGCACTTGGAGCATGGTGAAGAGGAGCCCGGACCAGGTTCGCGCAATGGTGGTCGAGTTAGATTGTAAAGGTATAATCTTCGTGTTATGAATAAAAGAATCACATTTTATTTTCCCAAATGATGGTGTCTTGAATACTTTTATTGATTTATGATTGACATTCTAACATCTAACCCTAACTTATATACGGAATAACATTCTTGTAGTTCTTTGTTTGTCAAACTTTGGATGCAGGTCAACCCTGGGAGGAGACGTGCGGTCACTGGAACTTCGCGAGGAGATCATCACCAGGCATGGGATTAGAGGCATAGTTATCCGATCTCCATTCTCTTTTCTTTCTTTATATTAGTTTTGGTATGTTTGGGGTAGTATTGAGAATTAATTAGCTTTTAGATGATTATTCACTTTGCCTACATTTTGAACCTTGGTGTAGTTAAAGGGGGGTTATTTCCCGTTAGTAGATGGGAAACATTAATGCCACGAAAGTGGGGAGGGAGGACCATAGAGTCCTTCGACGACACATTTTTTGATTGGTGGACACAACATATTTCGGTGATAGAGGACTACCCCTATGCTGGAATCAACTTTTCCAGGGATCTTGACATGCCCATGCCTCCTGGAGAGGAGCGAGGAGAGATAGGTAACATGTTTTTAATATTATAATTTTTTTTAATTGCTTTTATATATATCTTTTTTATATGTGTATAGAGTATTGACATTCGTGTATCTGCTATGTACAGACGTGGGACCAGTGTGCCTGACATACTTCGATAGGACTTGATGACGTCCTCAACCAGAGGCGAGACGAACAACAACAAACGAATCAACAGCCGCAAGGGGACCTCCAGCCGGAGAGGCTGAGAGAGTTTTGAGATGAGTGGAGCATAACCTCACTACGCTCACTCGCACAATTCCCATGGATGAGATCGATGATCTCCCACTTTCCATGCAACCTCATGTAGTGGGGGTGCCACAGACATGGGTCTAGCTCTTCCGACGTTTAGCCAACGTCATTCATTATGGAAGGGCCAATAGGCCCCAAGATTAGATAGGCTAGACTCTATACGTGTCGAGGGCACCTTTTGTACATGTATTTTTTGAGGGCATAAGCCCAACGATGTATACTGAACATGATTTTTGAAGCGTTTGCGCCCACCTATGTACTCGTAACACTTTATACACACACACACAGACACACACACACACACACACACACATGCACATCTTATTTGTCTTATGGATCACATTTTTTACAAATGGATGTACATGTGTATGTGTGTGCTTCTCTTTCTATGTATGTGCAACATGCCAATCTAATACTTGATTAGCTATAGTATCTGTCATATGATTAAATCTCCTAGGAACATGGATGTACATAATGTAATCGAAGTAATGTTCTAAGAGATGTACCCTAAGGAAACGTCGGTGTAAAGTAGGATCATAAACGTGGTAAAATCCATTTGACTGGGACAAAAACAATTGAGCATCTAGGTAGACCTGGAGGTGTTAAATGCCATGCGACAAAGTGTCACAAAGCAACTCTATCACTACATTGTACTCGAAGACATTGTTTGTAGAGTCACCTAGAAAAATCCCTCCAGAATATAGCTACTGGCCTCCAGGTGTGAAAATCACCCAAGCCGCGGAAGCAAGCCTTCGAGTGTATCGGCTAGTGCTGTCCGCGAACCCAAAATACACCTACGATTCACTTGACATATGCCACAAAAAAAAAGAAGACATAAATAACTACACATCCACAAAACAAAAAGACAAAAACTGTATAAGAACTATACATATGTACAAGAAGTCACCCGGGTGAGCAACCTAAGAGTAATACTTCTTGAGGTAGACCCTATTTCTAGGCTCCGCCAAGTTATTTCCTTCAAAGTCAACCAAACAGTAAGCACCCTTCTTCAAGACCTCATTCACAATGAATGGTCCAAACCACATGGGTTTGAACTTGTCTACCCCCAGGGGGTATTTGTCTTGATCATAGACCAAGACAATATCGTCTTCAGAGAAATTTCAAGGATGAACAGACTGATCGTACTGACACTTGACTCGTTGCTTATGAGCCTCATTGATCGAGGTTGCATCATGACATTGCTCATCGAGATGCTTGATATATAATAGGCGTTCCTCAAGAGGTTACGTGTCTGACAATAACTCTACTGCCAACTTCAAAGAAATAATCTGACATTCAACAGGTAATACTGCTTCCATCCCGTATGCGAATTGAAAAGGTGAGAAACCGGTGGCAGTCTTTACAGATGTTCGATAGGCCCACAATGCTGAGTACAACTTCAAATGCTAATTTGACTTGGAAAAATTGATCGTTCATTGGAGAATAGTCTTGAGAGACTTATTCATAGCTTCAACTTGACCATTCTCTTGTGGGTAATAAGGTGACGAATGTTCTTGCCTCAACCCAAGATTTGATGTCAACTCAGTCATCATTTTGTTTTGGAAGTGACTGCCATGGTTGGTGAAAATCTCCTTCGGGATGCCGAACCTTGCTACTATCTGGTTAAAAAGCAAAAGAGTCGTTGTTTCGCCATCATTGTTAAACGTTGGCATAGCCTTGACCCACTTTGTGAAGTAGTATACCGCTACGATGATGTAACGATGCCCCCTGGTTGAGGGTGGGTGACATGTAGTGAAATCAATCCCCCACTTGGTGAAAGGACCAACAACAATGACAGGAAAAATAGGAGTAGTATGTTCCTGCATCTTTTGAGAGAAGATCTGACACAGATAGCACTTCTTGACCGCCTCAAGGCAATCCTTGAATAACGAGGGCCAAAAGTAACCCACACGTAGAATATTTTGGGCTGTTTCCAACCCAGACAAATGACCACCACATGCTCCAGTGTGGCAATGGTTCAAAATGAGATCTGCATCTTCATGGATAAGGCACCGACGAAGAATGAAATATACACCTCGACGATACAAAGTGTCATCGAGTATGATATAGTTTCGTGCCTGATGGCGAATTCGTCGACGCTCATCGCGGGAAGCAGAAGTGGGGCACTTCAAATTCTGGAGATAAACTAGTATATATCCATACCAGGGGTCCAGAGATGCGATTAGAAAAATATCTCCTTTGATAGGTGATTCTTCGGGCGTGATATCACTAGACTCGACCGGAATTCTGAAATAAGTTCAGCAAAGACCAACGACTTTCTGGATTTCATGGAAACAAAATCCAAGTCAAATTCCTCGAGGATTAAAATCCATCTATTGATCTTTATACCAATGAACCGTCATGTCAATACATATTGGAAAGGGTTCACAATGACAATGATAGTGGTCTTGGGAAGCAAAATGTAATGACAGAATCACTAGATAGCATGCACTGCAGCTAGAGCAATCTTGTCAATGTGAGAATAGTTGAGTTCCAGCCCAACCAGGCCTCAACTAAGGTAATATATAACATTCTCCTTGAGAAAATCATCCTCTTGTACCAAGACCATGCCGATGGTCATTTCTGCAGCAGCCAAATACAACAAGAAATCTCTGTTATAATCGAGAGGCTGTAGCAGAGGGGAAAACGTCAGGGTGCGTTTCAACACTTCAAAGGAACGTTTAGTGGCTTGATCCCAACAGAATGAGACTCCCTTTTTTAAGAGACGTATAAACCCTTTAGTGATCTCGACGTAATTCATGACAAAACACCGAAGAAAGTTTGCTTTCCTCTGTAAGATCTGAAGCTGGGGTATTGTGCACGAGGGAGGCAATTGAACTATCTCCTCAACCTTGAGAGGATTGACCATGATCCTTATTTTTGAAACAATGAAACCTAAGAGACGACCCAACGTTATGCATAAAATTCATTTGTTAGGATTCAAGCGAATCCGATAGTAGTGACATCGTTCAAAGATTAGTCGAAGGTGTGAAGGATGATCAGATCCCTTGCGAGAGCGTGACTCCATATCATCAAGATATGTCTCGACTATATGTCTAAGGTCATGAAAAGAAAATGACATGGCCCGCTGAAAAGTGGCTCCAACATTTTTCAGGCCAAAACGCATCTTACGATACACGAACGTGGCCCAAGGACAAATAAAAGTTGTTTTATGCTAGTCTTCGGGTTTAATCTGAATCTGGTTATATCTCGAGAAACCATCCATGAATGAAAATACCTAACAAACAATGCATTCATCGACAATGTGATCAATGAATGGGGTGGGAAAATTATCTTTTGGACAAGCCTTATTCAAGTCACGAAAGTCCATGCACACGTGAATCG
Source organism: Picea engelmannii (assembly GCA_009831015.1). Classification (NCBI taxonomy): domain Eukaryota; kingdom Viridiplantae; phylum Streptophyta; class Pinopsida; order Pinales; family Pinaceae; genus Picea; species Picea engelmannii. The sequence continues at coordinate 103,202 of ML809443.1, read as the reverse complement.
TACCCTGTTTCTTATTAACCGGGACCAGGTTTGACACCCATTCCGTCAACTGTATGGGGTAGATAAAACCGACTTTATGCAGTTTTTCTACTTCAACCTTAATTGATGTTGCTTTTCGAGGATTCATTGGATGAAGCTTCTGTCGGACCAACTTGGAATCAATATAAGTCATTATTTCATGTTCGATGATTCTTCAATCTGTGCCTGGAATTTCCTCATAAGACCAGGAAAAGATGTCACATAATTCCTTAAATAACTCAATATAAGTTTGAATCTCCTCGGGGGAGCAGTCTGTTGTGACGAAAAAATTCTCCACAATGCCAAGGGTTTTGGAGATATCTATCGGAATCATTTCAGTGATACTCACCATATTACCCTCAACATAAACTGCGTGCGTAGCCAGAGGATTAATAGAACAAGACCTATCTCCATTCACAGTTGAAACAAATTATCTTGACTCTATTCTCCTTAAATCTAGAAGAAAGTAATATCTATGATGAAGATCATCCCAGGGTTTGTCTGGACCAGTCAATGCCTCAAGAATCACCTCGTTAGAGGGCAAGACCAGGTCTAAAGGATCTGTAGTGGCAAGGGAACCTTGAGCCCAAATAGGCTTGAGAACTGGATCTAAATCCTGTGCAGGAGTTGGATCGGGGTCGACTAAAGCTTGGTGGACAATGCTGTACCTCAGCTACGGACAAGGGCATGTCCATGCTAGGATTCCCTGTCCCTTCCATCGAAGCTGATGGGGAAGGAAGAGTCCACAGATCGTGAAAGTAAGTCGTTCGAAACAATGACACTTGAAATATTTCATCCCTAGGCTGGTCGGGAACAACCAATATAAGCTTGACATCGCTAGAAGGTGGCGGGTAGTCAAAAGTACCCATCAATGATGGACACAAACCAACCCCTAAGTTGACGGTGCTCGGTAGAAGATTATCAATCATCGAGACCATGGATGCCCCCGATGAAGGGTCAGGACGGGAGAAAGACAATTGGTCAATGGTCACAATCCGAATCTCATGTGGAAAACAAAAGACTTGAAAAAATGTAGCAACCACTGCATGCATAGAATAAGTCCAACCCCTTCTTAGAAAAAGGTTCTAGTCGAGAGGGGCATCGACCACTTCCACATAGATGCACAAGGTTTTTCTTCCCAATTGCATGGGGAAAGAAGGAATGATTCCATGTGGTCTGAATGACTGACCGTCGAATGTCATGAGCAACGTAGGCGACAAAGACAAAACGGGTTCACCAATGGCCTTCCAACATGCCAACGACATCACGCAAGTCGAGGCACCCTCATAAACCACTGTATGGAAGATGTTCTGAGTAAAATATTTCATAGTGTAAGCCATTACTATCTGAAACACAATGTGGTAAGGAAGACAAGGTTTCAAGTCGGTTGGATCAAGTACGATTTCTCCTAGGTTATAAGTCTCTGCTGATCCCAAGGTGGATAACATATCCTTTCTCTGCGAAGGGAAACTTTGGAGGACTTCCAAAGCAGACATCATGTAAGGGGTTTGTGCCAAATCTTCTACAACAGAGTCATCCTGGGCAACCCTCGTGTTCAGATTATGAGAAGCTTTCTTGAACGCACATTTCAGGATGCGTGTCATCGTTTCACCTGCCGTCTTCTCAATATGGAGAGGAATCAGTGGGTTTGTGGCTTCTTTACCCTTTTCAACAAATTTTGACATTTCCTAATGTCGGGCCCTGGTCGCTATGTTAGTCTCGACTTTCATCATGTAAACATTTGTGGTTGGGTTATTCATGGTATATGTGGTGGGTTTGTAGAAATGGGTTCATCAACACAACATGTTGTTGCTGCACCAATAGCTTCTGAGCATCCTCAAGTCAAGGGCACAAATGAGTTGGGTGGTCTTCCGTGCAAAGGTTACACAGATACTTTGAATTCCTCTTCTCTGTTTCCCCCCCACTATCATTTTTAGTAGCCTTCTTTTCCCCTTTACCCTTCTTGTTCCATTGTTTCTTCTTTCCCTCAGGTTGTTGGTTGGCCTTAGGGTTCGTCTACTACACACTGTGTACGTTGGATGTTTGGGTAGGGGGAGCAGCCGAACTTGAGGTCTGGCTGGCCACAACCTATTGTATTGACAATTGTTGCAGTTTATTTGATAGCAGATTAATGGAGTTTTCTTGTGATGAGCGCAAAATACCATCGGCATGGGGTCCAAAATTTTGCTTGGCCTTGTCGAGGATAGACCGTGGCACATCTAGAAAAATATCATAGAGCATGCCAGACTGAGAGTAGATCAGTTCAAGGTGTTGCGTTCTCATTATCACCTCCTCTTCTGAAAACACTCCAGAAATTGCTACATCCTTGGAGATGCAAGGAACCAAAGACTCTAGGAACCATTCCCGCAAGAAAGATGAAGGGACCTGGACCTTAATGAAGCTTTTTCGACGCCGCTATTCTCGGATATGATCAGAGATATGGTCGGCCTTGGTTTGCTCAAAGTTGGTTAGCAATTGTGTGCCAACATCGTATCTCATGGGTAACTGGAAATGGTTTAGGAATACCATCGCCAAGTCGTTAAAGTAAGAATACCTTGAGCGATCGAGCTCAATATACCATTTCGCGACACCCCCGATAAGAGTGTGTTGAAAAAAGTGCAACTAGATGGAGTCGTCTCGTAGTGAGTTTGATGAGAACCATAAGTGAAAGGTTGTCACGTGATCACCTGGGTCTTCGCTAGGCTTGCCTTCAAATTTTGGAATATCTGAGGGAAACTTAGTTGGAATGGGGGGCCAACATGGATCATGACAATTGGGTCGTTAAGTAGTCTCGACAAGTCTGGAAGATGTAGCATTTCCAAAAACGGTAGTTTAGGTTGAGTATTATATACAGGAAAAGAGGGTCCTAGAGTTTGACTAGCACCAGGTTGCTAGGAAAAGTTGGATTGCTTGCTAGGGTTCTGGTAGAAACCGTGGCCTTGACCAATGTATGGAAAATGCGTTTGTTGGGATATCATCGACTGAATCCCGTAATTGGATGACATGGCTTGCGCGGGGATCGCTCCCTGCATTGTGTTCCAAGGATTTTGGAAGGGGATGCCCCCAACCGATCCAACATGCATAGGTACAGAGCCTTGCCCGAGGTTCCATTGTGCATGGAAAGGATTGCTCCTGACCAAAAACCCTTGCGAGGGAAATGATCACTGCCAAGGATTCCAAAGCCCCTAAGAGGAGAAAACTCATGTTGTCGCTCCTTGTGAAGGAATAATACCTTGCACAGGGTTATGTTTCCCAAAACCAGTGTTTCCCCCAGTCGAAGAAAAAACATTGTTCCCAAACGCACTGAACAAATAAAACGACATAGATCCCATCGACGTTGTGTAAGACGAAGGTCCTAAACTGCCTGCTCCAAACAATCTGTAATTAGCATTTGGCCCGATGGATGACTGGAAAGTGCCACCGAGTGAGGGGGACGAAGGAGGTATATGACCTCCCACGTAAGGGATAACATTAAAGGGGACTGAAGCACCCCCAATAGACCCTTGCATGGGAGCGTTTGAGCTCCCTTCCCCCATAACTATGGTCTGTAAGGTGGAGTGGGTAAGAACCGAGTTCAAATCAAAGCTGGGCATCCCATATGAGAATGGAGGGCACGTCGCACTTTGAGTAAAAGGAGCATTGGTTGCTACCGATGATGGTATCAAACCACTTCCCGAAGTAGAGGGAGTCGTGACCACTGTGGTCCGGACTGGAAAAGGTGGGAGAGGAGGAAAGATGCCCCCTGTGGTAGTAGCCAAAATGGGAGTATGAGGACTCCCGAATGAAGTAGCAACATTTGCTTCCATTGTCGATTGTAAAAATAACTGGCGCTCAGAAGGTGTCACCTTAGGAGGTAAAACTTGTACTAAGATCAACGCTAACAATTCAGTGATCAGAGGGTTGGATGGTCTAAGAGCTTGTGCCCCAAGGTCAGAGATGGTAGGTTCCTCTGGAGTCAAATAGTCTCCTTGTGGAGCAGGCTCAAGAATAGTTTCCTGTGGCCTGGTTGCTTCAAATGACCCTTGTTGGTCAAGTCTTCGTCGTAACAGTGGCAAAGGTGGCTCTAATGCAACTGGCGGTAGGCCCTGAAGCCTTCACGACCAACAAATATCTTGATCTTCCACTTTGTGAGAAGAAAAATCAACATAGTAAGGCTTAACTAATGTTTAAACATCAAGGACACACTAAAAAAAATTCCTATAAGGAAAATCAAGCAGTCAACTATCTAGTAGGAAGGACAGTTAAGCCAATCAACACTAGAACACGTAAGCACCCTCTGGGTATACTTTGCAAAGCGTGACTCAACGTTTGCCCCAGTTACTATGATATACCCTCGTAGTCACCCGTGTAATTCCCTAGAATATGGGCAACTAAGTTTCCAGCTCGTAGTCAGTCACCAGGCAGGTATAATGGACAATCAGATGGATCCCAATGAGCAGGATAACAAGTCTAAAACCTATCAAGGGTATCGAGAGCAAATGATATGGAAGACAACATAGGATATCAAATGGATTAGAGGTCTATGAAGCTCTGTAGGAAAATGTAGTCGGTAGTACTCTCAAGACAGATCCTCAATATGTGTTCCCCATTATGTTCAGTTCGACTTTGGATGGGTTATCTCTGTTGGCTTTCCTCATGCAACCTCATGTTTATCCCTTGTGTTAGAGGGGGGTCCCGAATAAATTTTATGATACTGGACTTAAACAATCCCTAACTCAGACTCCAATGTTTGATTTAACGACCTTGAGGAGTTTCCTCTCCAACCTAATTCAAGGCCCTAACCCTAAACTAGTTGGTTGACCCTACAAACATAAAAAGTATAGTTTATTTTAGATTAATCGTTCTTTTTAAAGGCTTGATTTACTCATAGGGATATGGTGGTGAAAATCATGATGTTATACAGAGATGAAAAGAGGAGAAAAATATGAAACTTGAAAGCAAAATTACTTCTAATGCAAAAACAAAGTTTTATAACTAACTCTTTGTAACCAACTTTTCTTTAACTAACTTTTTCAAGATCTTGCAAAGAAAACCTAAAACGTACTTTCGCTTGAATACAAGCTACGTATGCTTCAAAAAATCAAGAAAGAACTTAAAAAAACAAACTCTTTTTCCTTTTTTGCAAATAACTAACTCTAACTACTTAGACAAACTGAAAAGGAAATCTTTTTTTTTTTTGAAATTGTCTTACAAAGAAAAACTGAAATAAATCTTTTTCTTTTTTCAAATCAAGTAAAAGGGGTAAAAAGAAGATTAAAACAAGAATGAAACAAATCTCTAGCCCACTGCGGATCACAGGGAATCAATCAAGAAACCAAGAAGGCAAATCTACAATTCAACAGCTTGCTTAAAACCCTTTTAAAAGTAAACACAAGAAAATCAAGAAGACAAGTAAACTAAACTCTAAACCCAGGCTATGGCTGTAAACAAAGACTCTGAACTGATCCAAGAAACCCTCATAAGTGTGAACATGAAAGAGGCATGCTTCCTTTTTTACAAAAAATTTCTTGAAACAAAGATGTAGGCTGTTGCATCAACATCCTGCGTATGTACGCGCTCTGTTTACTAAGAAAAACGCATATGTACGCGGGCTGACTCAAGACAGGGCGCGTGCACCTCTCTATCTCTTCAAAAAAGGAAAATAACATACAATCTTACAAGGCAGGGACAACTGGTATTGCACCCAAAGGTGACCAAAATACCTTGACAGACTCTGAAAAATCGAAAGAAACTTGAAAGGAAAACAAACCAATCAAACAACCCAAAATCCCATAAAAAACCCTAGAGGCTATCCCCAGTATGGTCGCCAGTTCTGCTAGCGGGAACTAACCCCCCTTTAACAACACTAGGGTTCAAAATGTAGGCAGAGTGAATAACCATCTAAAATATAATTAATTCTCAATACTGACCCAAACATACCAAAACTAATATAAAGAAAGAAAAGAGAAAGGAGATCAGGTAACTATACCTCTAATCCCACATCTGGTGATGATCTCCTCGCGCTTGGAAGTTCCACTGACTGCACGTCTCCTCCCAGGGATGACCTGCATCCAAAGATTGACAAACAAATAACTACAAGCATGCTATTCCATATATAAGTTAGGGTTATATGTTAGAATTTCAAGCATAAATCAATAAAAGTATTCAAGACACCATCAATTGGGATAGGAAAATGTGATTCTTTTATTCATAACATGAATATTATATCGTTACAATCTAAGCTGGCCACCATTCCACGAACCTGGTCCGGGTTCCTCCTCACCATGCTCCAAGTGCACCTTTTATGAACTTCTTCTTTCAACCTTTTGATCTCTTCTATGAAGGGGAATGGGCTGAAAGGAGGAAGAAGGGGCTGATGAGGGTATGCTGAGGCAATTTCTCACAAAAGGTAGCAATATCTTGGGCAAGGAGGGGATGTGAAATTGGTCAGAGTTTCATTGTTCTTATGATTATCGTTGAAATGAGACCCCAACACCTCCTTTTATGTTCCAAAAGGATGGTTATTCAGTTGGGTGACAGGCTATAGTAGGTGGATTAGTTGGGAAACCTTCAATATCCCATGAATTTCAATGAATTCCTTGCAACTTTTTATTTTTTGCAACTTTTGCAAGCATACATGGGCTGTAATGGTGCAACATGCGTATGTATGCTAGCTGTAGTGGTGCAACAAGCATATGTACATGGGAATTAATGGTGCAGGGCGCATACATCTTCCAAAAAATGGTTTTTTAAGAAGAGCTTTGTCAAAAAATGCAAGTAAGAGCGCCAAGGCCATGTATGCATGTGTAGAGAAATTTAGGTCTATAAAAAACATTCTCATGAAGGCCTTGATGAAAGACAAGTTTTTCTTCTTCAGGGATAAGTTGGGGGTGGTGAAGAACACATTCCCCGTTAAGAGGGAGTGTTAATTTTGTAGCTCAGAAGGTGTCTAAGCATTGGCCAAGGTGTCGAGGCATGCTTAAGGATACTAATTAATTACCTAGATCAAAATTTAATTGTATCCCATTTTTTAACTTTGGAAAAACATCAAAGTCACGAAAATGATTTTTATTGGTTTTTCACTCAAATTTCCTAAGATTTTTTGGAAATTAATAATTTACTTAAAGTGAATTTTAGGAGACTTCGAGAAGACTCATGAAAAATTTGAGTTAGAGTGATAAAAAGGTGGCTAAGGGTAAGAGTGGACACACTCATATTGACGAAAATTGGTTGAGCTAACCCCCTGGGATCTTTTTACCTTATTTTATGTCATATTTGTTGTTTATTTACTTCAACATTGTTTTCTTGTTTACACTAGCATTTCCTGCTTGCCTAATTTATTGGAGTAATATCATATCAATAATGGTCAATTGGATATAGGAATTAATAAATTAATTTCAACTTTAGGTTATTTTATGATTTTATGATTTATTTCACTCTAGTACATTTCTCATCTATCCCACATTCTTAAAGTGGATTGACTTGACGCCCCTCCTCCAAATGGGTTGTTCTTCCAAGCAAGCAACCAAGTCCTCCATGTGCATGTCTCATGAAGACCAAGACAAATAGATCTCCAACCTATTATGGAAGTGAAACACATAAGCATTGGGTCAAGGTATAGCAATCCATGAGTAAGTTATCTTAAATGTGTATGTCCATCATGGTACAACCAAGGGTAGTCAACCTACCATTCATCCCACATCACATGAAACACCCTTAAGCACTGTGTAAAATATTTTGGAGTAACCCTAAAATCTAGCAAAAATCATGTAGATGATTGCCCTGCATCATACCTCCCTAGTTGAGGCTTTTGGCCCCCAAAATGGGTCGAGGGAAGAGCTTCCTCATTTTGTCTTTCAGATACAATTTTTCCTTGTTTGGAAGTTGTACTCCTAGTACAACATGAAAATACTCAATTTCTCCCCTTCTTGGACATATGATTTTGTTTTGTATGACCAAGTCCTCTTCCACTTCTTTGAGTGCTTCAGGGACCCGCAAATACTCAATATCTCCCCTTCTTGGACATCTGATTTTCTTTTGTATTACTTTGTCCTCTTCCACTGCTTTGAGTGCTTCAGGGACCTAATCTTTAATCTTTGGTAATAATTGTTTCTCACCAACCTCTTCTTAATCCAACAAACTTGGTTCATAGAGTTTTAACTTTCATATAATCCACATTCACAACTAAAAGGATGTTTATTTAGGATGTAAAATTGAGCTGAAATGCATTGCCATATTTATTTGTGAAAGTATCTAAAATGGACCATATCTTACGGGCTTGAGATTTTTCCTTCCCCTTGCATTATCTCCTTGGTCAAATGTAACCAAATTGTCTCCAATGTGGAACTTGTGCTCTTTCTTAGATTCTCCATGCCTCTCTTTGTATTTTGTATGCGTCTCCTCCAATTGTGTTTGGACTTGTTTATGCACTTGCCTTTTACTCTTTTCTATGAAATTTTCAGCATTCTATTCCTACTTGTGGGTTATTATTCCTTGCTTGTTATATACCATGTCAAATGGTGATCGTGGAAGGAACTCATAACAAACTTCAAATGGTCTCATGTGAGTAGAACAATGAACTGTCCTATTGTGTACATGTTGAATGTAAGCTTTCATCCCATGTTTTGGGGTGCTTGTGATTATTCCCTCTCAATAAATGAACAAGTGTTGTGTTGACAACAATTGTGTATCCACCTGGGTATGGAATGAGTGGATTTGTCTAATATTTAATTTAACTTCCTCTGTAACGTTGTCTAGAAATAACTTGAAAACCTATTATCTCTATCTAAAATAAAAGATTTGGGAAAACAAAATTGAATCCATAACTTCTCAAGGAAATTTTCAGCAGTCTCTTAGGTTTTGATGGTCTTATTAGAAGGAGTGAGATTAAACAACTTGATGAATCTATCCACTGCCATTAGAAAATAGTCATTCCCACTCTTTGTCCTTGGAAAACCTCCCAAGAAATCCATGGTAATGCTCTCATATGTCCTAGAAGGTAGGGATAATGGTGTATACAATCCCAACATGGAGTTCCTTGGCTTGCTTATATTACAAAGTTTGCATGCACTAACATACCTTGAAACATCTTCATCTATGCTTTGAGAATTCACATATATTTTCAATTGTGTCAATGTCTTCTGTGCCATTGTATTTTTCAAATGTGCCAATGTCTTCTCTCTACTGAAGTAGCCATCAATCTTGGAACTGTGAGTTTCCCTTAATAGTTGGATTCGGTTGGATTTGGATTCCCAATGTTAAAATTTGATGATTTGGTGGCATACACATGTCTTCCACTTTGTTTCTCACTCCCTTGACTTTTATGAAAAAATGGATTTTTAAAGGAATCCCATACATTTATAATTCCTAGCTTGCTGCAATTTGGTTTTGTACTTGCAAATATTATGATGGTTGATGACCAAAATGTAGAATTGTTTCTTTTTCCATTAAGTAATTCTTCCATTTCTTAATAACTCGTGCCAATGTAAACAATTCTTTTTCATATGTACAATAATTCAAAACTGAATTGACAAACATTTCCAAATGATAGAAATCTGGTCTATCTCCTTGAGCGAGATTGGCTTCCATGGAGTAGTGTGATGCATACACCTCTATTTGAAACAATGTTTATCAAAACCAACCAAACTAGAATCTAAACAAAGTTGGTTCAGATAAATTTTAGGCATTATTGGTCAGGACAATCATTCAAATTGTTTGACCAATTTTCCTAAATCTGTTAAGAACAGGACAAAACAAATCCCCGTTCAAATAAAATTTAAAACTAGTCAAAATTGGTTGGTTTGACCGATTCTATACCGGTGCAGCCCCACACCCCCAAAAATGAAAAAATCCCCAGGACTACCCTAAAACCTAATTTCATCTATTTAATGACGTGCTTCCTCTATCTTGAATGGACTTGCAACCATTTTGACTGCCACAAGATATGAAAATTGGTAGAGGATCTAGATTTAAATGATTATGTTGTTTGATTTGATTATAGATTGTAGTATTATTATGGACTCTTGAGGCCTTTTAGAGCTT
>ML809443.1:66952-90764 GCA_009831015.1 Picea engelmannii | reverse complement strand
GTTTACGAAGATTCTCATGGAGGGATCATCCTTGAAACATTCATCCTGGTGCTGGAACATCAACATTAGTACAAGAATCCATAATATAATATTATAAGTGAGATTGTGCATTAAAAACTCTCAAAACTTAACTAAAAACAAGATAACTATTAAAGACAAGTTTTGGGTCTTTAGATATCGATTTAAGTCAATGTTTAAACCAAAGTTATACAAAATGAGGGGTATAAGACTATTAGAAAGATCATATGAAAAGATATAAGGCACAAAAATTGATCAAATTTGGGTCCTAACATCCCCCCAAACCCAAAGTTTTGCATGTACTCATGCAAAGAAAAGTCCCTGAAATTTTTTAACTCTGTGTAGTATCTGGAATGGCTTCTGCCTCATCTGCTTCGTCAGCCTCATTTTCCACTTCCTACCCTGTACTGTGAAGTTGCTTCCTAAGAGATCGATTTTCAATTAGAAGTATGTGAGTCTCCTGATACCTGCGATTGAGTCTTGACTGAAGCTTCCTATTTTCAAAACTGAGTGTATTGGCCCGAGAACAAAATTTATCCATTTGTGCACACATATCAGACTCCTGAGCCCGAGATTGAGCAAGGTGACCTTTCAATGTAGTGTTCTCAGTTTTAAGCAATCGATCCAATACCTCGTATTCATGCAAATTCTCTTTTAAGTGTGCATTCTCTGTCTGTAACTTAAAGAATTTTTTAGGATAAATTATCTTGGGACTACCCAGTCCTGTAGGATTATGTGGAGATGAACTGGATTGGGAGAAATGTGGAGGTAATTCCTTCTTTAAATTTACTAGGACATCTGCAATGGCCTATGAGCCTCCTTCTATCTCATCATCAATATCTATATAGAGTTTCATTTGAAATTCAGGGGAAGGATTATCAAGATTGGGGGTTCCTAGATGTCATACTTCTAGTCATTTTCTTGAATTCAAGCTCTAAAGATGACACTTCTCCTATCACTTTGACCTTCCTCTTTTTACCAGTGTGAGAGAGAGACCTTTTAATTCTGGTAGGGACAATAGGACTCCCTGTCTTTCTTTCAGACGTAGACAAATTTCCAGCTATGAAATTATTCCAGATGTTTTTACGACTTTTTAATTCAGTCAAAATTAATAATTTATTTATCCCATGATGAAGCAAATGCTGCTCAGGTTTTACAACTGACCTCTTTACTGTTTCACACATTTTCTTTAAACTCCTCCAAAGAAAATAAGGAAAATTCATTTCCTTACCTTGTGCAAAATGCTATAAGATGCGGATATGATAGGAGAAAGTCAGACTGTATCGCCCTTCACAAGTCAGATATCATTGGAGGACAATTAATGGTTTCTTCCATTCCTCCTTAAGCCAATCTCTTGGAACTCCTTTAGACTGCATCATGATACTTTTTCTTCAAAAACCAATTCCTTTATGATATTGGTAAATTCTGCTTCTTAAACCATTTTTCGCCAGTTTGAGGCAAGCATGTAGCTGCAGCAATAGTCTACTCTGTAACCTCCATCACAATATCCCTAAATCGAGTAACCCTGTGATAAAACCCTTGAGCAAACAAAAGTGAGATGCTACTATCGTGCCCATGGAATTTTTCAAAGCACTTATTCCATCCTTGGCTGTGAAACATCTCTCGACAAGCATTGTACTCTCGTGATGCCTCTAGATATTGAATTGAACCTGGTTCATAACGAATAGCTACCATTTTTGGAAAAAATGCAACAGGAAATCGTTCAACAACAATTCAGAACCAAGGAGGGATACAACGATATGTTGATAGGGCTTATTTCAAATCCTGATAGTGATTCGAAATTTGGTGAATAAGGGCGCATAAAATAATGATGGAAAATAGTATAGAGGTGTTTAGAATTTGGAAGTGGGGAAACAAGTTTGCGGTGAAGGGATAAATGGCAGGTACAAGAATAAAATCATGTTTTATATGGAAGTAATCATGACAGGGTAAAGACTTGAAAAGCATAAGGATAGATGGGCAAGTACAAGAATGAATCTTGTCTTGTATGAAGATAATCATTAAAGAATAAGTCTTGTCTTGTCATACAAAAAGCTTCTACAGACTTATAAAAGACCTTGGCATACCATTAAAGGGCACATTTCGAATCACTGAAAGGATTCGAAATGTCAAATGAGAAACAAAGGTTTGTCAATCAAGGATTACCAAAATGAGGAAGATTTAGATAAACTGAGCATAATTCAGATACAGGGTTGTACTTGTCCCTAATTTTCTTCTTGTATTTAGTCAAATTAAGAGTTTTTAAAAATGCATACCTCAATATTGTTGTTGTACCTGTACCAAATGTGCAGATCAAGATCAGATGGTGACTATGTCCTCCAAGAAGTTGTTGATTGATTGCTGAAGTTATCCTCCCAGAAACTATGTGGACTGCTGATGTCCATCTTTGGTACCGAAATAATGATGCAGAGAATTTTTTTAATCTGAACTCTAAAGAAGAATAGAGTTGTCGAACCAATTGATTTCTTATTCTTGCAAAAATAAAAAGGATTGCTGCCTTTTACTGACTATTTGCAACATTTTATTCCTACCTACTTGAAAACAAGACAAATCTTTCTTCAAGTAAAAGTTGATTTCCAGAGCAACCATTCACGCATCAAGATAGAAAGTAACCTCATGTCCAAATAAAAGAATTGTACCTGAACTGTTGAATGGATATGAGGAACCAACAAGATGTTTATTGCCAGATCCAAGAGAACCTGAAGAAGGAATCTTTCTTGAGGCCTCATAATAGATTGAAACCAATTTTCTATAAATTCTTGCATACCCTGGTGCTCTTGAGTTTTATTACTATCAATATCCATACTTTGCATCCCTTCAGATATCTGATCTTCATATCCTTGACCACCCACAAGAGGTAATCATGCAAGAAACTCTTGACTTCCTGGTTCCAATGCTTGTTCTATACCTAATGAAGTTTCTACTCTCTTGACCTCTTTTGCAGGTAGACATGCATGCTTGAAGGAACTTGCTAAATCTAATGATTTGTCTTTTTCTTCCTGAGTTATAGATAGATCTTCAAGCTCCATCAGAATATTAGAAAGATGCTGAAGTAACACCTTCCTTCTTTCAACAATTCTTGAACCCATCTAAGTGATTTTTGTTGGTTTTTTTTTACAATTCCTTCGATTGAAATCAAACACAACACAATCCCTATTCTCCAATCCTTTTTAGTGCCTCCCCGACAACGACGCCAAAATGTTGAGCTAGATATATACCAGATATTCCAACACTTAATTGTCAACCCAGGAAGGTAGACTTTGAAGAACCAGTACAATATGTACAGGAATGGAGTCAAACTTATCTTGCTCACATAAATATCAAATCTTCACACCTCTATCTAATTCATAATGAAAATGCTCCTACTAATGAAATTCTTGGAAACAATCTACTTGAAGTAGCCTAATTGAAATATCCTATACTTAAACCAGCAACCAATCCTTATAACTTAAAAACTTCAACATCTTATTCCAAGTGAACTGAACCAATGTGTAACACATTCTGTGGAGAAATGAAAACTGAATCGAAACCACTCAAGCTGCTAACTATAACCTTATTACTCCTTAACTGTTGTAAGCAAATGAAAACTCCCCAAATCATGAACATGACTGAAATTAAATTGCTAGAAATTAATCAAAGTTTCTGAGAAAAAGAATCTACAACAATCCTTCTATTATGACTGAAGATGCACTGCAAACCTGGGCAGGGGGCCCTTCCTATCCAAGTTGCATTGATAATCAATTATCAATCCATTCTCATAGACAAGCTTCAGGATTAATCAAAGACATAAGACTAAAATAAGAAATGCGTTCTTGTTCTATTCCATCTACAAACAAATGATTACATTCCTCTATGCTCTGTTCTATCAATCAACTATTCCCCATCATATCTACATACATCTCTCATTTTGATCCTCCTTTATATAGAATTTTGAACCCTCCTACATACTAGCTTTATGGTATCTTCCCATATCCCAGAATAGATAACATAATTAATGTAACAGTTACATAAGGATTTGAATATGTATTTTGCATTAATACAAGAGAGAAATGATGTGCTCAACATCACAGAGCTCGTATAACCATTGCGCCAATGTAGGAGAGAATATTGTGATGCCTTTTAACTGCCTTAGTCTCATGACACGAAGTGTCATCAAGACAAGTTGTCATTTATTTATAACTGAAATAGAGCATGCACTGGTTGTTTACGAAGATTCTCATGGAGGGATCATCCTTGAATCATTCATCCTGGTGCTGGAACATCAACATTAGTACATGAATCCATAATATAATATTATAAGTGAGATTGTGCATTAAAAACTCTCAAAACTTAACTAAAAACAAGAGAACTATTAAAGACAAGTTTTGGGTCTTTAGATATCGATTTAAGTCAATGTTTAAACCAAAGTTATACAAAATGAGGGGTATAAGACTGTTAGAAAGATCATATGAAAAGATATAAGGCATAAAAATTGATCAAATTTGGGTCCTAATTCTTATAACTCCTAGTAACTAAATTATTTGATTCTTCACTTCATCTAATTCTAGGATGGATTGCCTATACAACCTAGTGTTAGGTAATGGAGCATCTAAATGGGGTTGAATTCATGTTTCACATGTCTCTTTGGTGGAAGTCCTCTTCGAACATGGAACATTTCTTTAAATTATTCTATTTACTTATAATATTGCTTTTTTTTCTTCTTCTTTGAACAAGTTGCCTCCACAGTGCTTCCTCATTGTTTAGAGAAGATACGATAATTTTATTAATGTCTAATTAATGACCGCAAAGTAGATCAATGGGACTCAAAGGTACATCCAATGTAAATACATAGAGGGAGTGCAAACACAATGCCTATTCTCTACTATCAACAATAGGAAAAATAAAACAAACTTCATGTATGGTTTTACCTATCACTAAATACACATATATTCCCAAGATTCACTAAGCACAAGGATGTCATCCAAATATACCATTACAAAATAATCAATGTATGGATGAAGCATGTCATTGATTACCCTCCTAAATGTAGCAGGTGTGTTGCATGAGCCAAATGGTAGCACAATCCAGTGGTACAATCGTTGCTGGGTTTGAATGTGGTCTTTGACATATCTTC
The DNA here is from genome assembly GCA_009831015.1 of Picea engelmannii. Classification (NCBI taxonomy): domain Eukaryota; kingdom Viridiplantae; phylum Streptophyta; class Pinopsida; order Pinales; family Pinaceae; genus Picea; species Picea engelmannii. The sequence goes on along the minus strand of ML809443.1, from coordinate 85,612 downwards.
CTCCTTCACTCAAATTTGGTGATAACCCGATTTTAAATCTAGTTTGGTCAATAATATATCATGTTGAAGCTGATAAAATAGGTATCCCATCCTTGGAAGAGAATATCGGTTCTTGATGGTAATGCTATTGAGAGATCTATAGTTAACACAAATCCTCCATGTCCCATCTTTCTGAGGCACTAACACAATTGGTGATCCACGTGGTGAGATGTAATGGAGCATTTGTTTGTAGATGAATCTCATGTTCCACATATCTCATGGGTGAAAGTCCTCTTGTAACACTTTTTTAAACTCTTCTTTAAACTCCTCTAATTGCTTCCCTTGCTTCTTTCAAGAAGTTTCCTTTGATGCTTCAACCTCCATGGTGCTTCCTCCTCCTTGTTTAGACCTCAACACCAGTAAAAAGAACCCTTTGCTTGCATTTACCAACCTTTTGTCTTGATTGGCACACCTACACATTCAATTTCACCGATATACTTGAAAGTAATAGAAAATCTGAACTTACATTTTTTTGTCACTTGCATATTGGTGTCTTTGATCATCCAATCCAATGGATATGCTTGAGAATGGGCATGAGTCTCCAAGCTAAGTTGCCGCACCAATGATTTGGAAGTCAAATTTATTTGAAAAGTGGGATCATCAAGAGTCATACCTTCTTATTTCTGATTTAAATCTTCAGTAGGAAGAGTCTTTGCCTTTCCTCCTTAAGTTTGTTTTCTTTCCTTTTTTTTTCCGCCTTCAAGACTGATTTTTTGTTCTTCATTGGCATATTTCTCTTTCTGATTGCTAGATGATTTCTTTTTCTCTTTCAAGACTAATTTTCTATTGCTTGTGGATAGATCTTCTTGCACATACATGATTGATTTTTCTTTAGCCATGACTAATTTTTAATACTTGCAACTGYTTTTTTACATATTTGGGGTTGATYTCAGGGYTGGACATGTCAATTTTACACCTGTAAACRATGTTATCAGAACYGGACCARTCATTGAACCRRTCTACCCCAAAAATGTGAACCAGATCRRAAATGGAAGAAAATYGAACCAAAAAACYGGTCRACTAAACAATACATAAAATATYCAAATTTTGAAAARAAACATATRTATTCATRTGCWCTCATATGAATCCAAACCATTATATACAAATATGTAAATTTTCTCATGTATTATACATGCTYGAGGTGTGTGCAAWYKTTTTTTCTCRCCTTTTAAAAATATTTGATTGTAATTTTGTGTTCAAAATTGCTTATCATGATCCARTGATKTCTTCTCAGATGGACATGCTTAAWAMTTTTGCTTATTTTCCATCTCTATATAACTTGTTTTCATGGAAGCGTCATMAAAAWTCTTTGGAAAAKAATTATGAATAACGACACAWCCTCACATTCATTTTCATCGATATACCTAGAAGTAAAAGAAAATCTGAACTTACATTTCCTTGTCACTTGCATATTGGTGTCTTTGATAAACCAATCCAATGCATATGTGTGATGATGGGCATGAGTCTCCTAGCCAAGTTGTTGTACCAATTATTTAAAAACCAGATTTTTTCTCAAAACTAGGATTAAGAAGAGTTAACACCTTCACATTTATGATTTGAACCTTAAGTAGGAAGAGTCTTTGTCTTTCCTCTTCAATTCTCTTTTCCTTCCCCTTTATTTTTGACCTTCAAGGATGATTTTTGTTCTTCATTAGAAGATTTCTCTTGGTCATTGCTAGCTGATTTATTTTTCTCTTTGAAGACTGTTTTTTTGCTTGTGTATAGTTCTTGTTTCACATACATCACTGATTTTTCTTTAGACATGACTGATTTTTCATACTTGCAACTGTTTCTTGCATATTTGGGGTTGATTTTGAGGCCAAACATGCCAATTTTACACCTCTAAATTGCATTCAATTTCTTCATCTTCATCTTGAGTGGTTAGTGCTTGCTTCATCCTTTTTTTTAGTTTTTATATGGATATGAGGATGAATCTTCCAACATGTCTCCTTTGTATGTCCATCAATGCTACAATACTCACAATGATGTTTTGGGTCTTTGCATGCTTGAGGTGTGTGCACGTGTTTTTTCTTTCCTTCGAAAAATATTTGATTGTAAACTTTTTATTTCAAAATTGCTTATCTTGATCCAATGATGTTTGCTTGGATGGACATGCTCCAAAATGTTTCTTATTCCCCATCTCTATATAACTTTTTTTCATGGAAGCATCATCAAAATCCTTTGGACAAGAATTACGATTTTCCTCCTTACATGGAATTGTAGTCCGAAAATATATTTTGATAACATATTTGGGACTTGATGTGGATACCCCATGGTTGTGGAAATTTTCCAAAATTCAGTTGTGTTCTCTTGGACAATTTGACCTCTTTCTGAAATCATGCCATTTTATTTTCTACTTGTGCTCATGGCCTGCTAGCTAGAAACTTTTTCTCATCATGGATTTGAATTTTCCCAATTAATGATTGGTAGACCTCATTTTTTATTTGAAGACTCCACATGGGTGTCCCACCTTATTAAAGCAAGCTAACGATCTTCAATCTAGCATATGTATTGTTTTTCTTATCTCCACAATGATGTGCTTTTACATCTCCAATTGTTCAACTATTTACTTGTTTTCTTTGCATCTACTTGCCCTTCATAAGCATCCAACTCAAATTTGGACCATGTTTTAAAGGGTGGAGGATTCTTGAATGACCCTATTCCCGTGATATTTTCTTGGTCCGTGTCCTCTTACTTTGGTGGAGGTTCTTCTTAATATTCTTCTTGGACATGAGACATTGGCTTTTCTTCCTTTAAAGTCACCACCAATTCTTCCATTGACTTCATCAATTTAATTTGCATGAAAGGCAAATTCTCTACATGACTCTCCAATCTTTTGAATCTTGCTTCATAGGTGTCTTCATAATCAATATCCATCGATTTGATCAATGATTTCCATTTCAACGACTCTATCTCTAGTTTCTCTTTCTCCAACTCTCCTTTGCCAAGAGATTTACCCATTTGATCGAGTGTCATACGCTCTTCCTCTTACTCCCACAACTCCATGAGTGGCCTTTGATATTGGTTAATGATTGAAATTGGAAGAGTTGCAAGGTAACTAGAGAAAGTACCATGTCACCTTGTATGGACTCTTTTCAATTCAGATTAGTGCTTGCTAACTTTGAGGGAATCCCTATGTAATTTAGAAACAAAATATGAACCCGAGAGACCAAAAATCTGGCATTGTGAAATATATTTGTTTTTATATAAAAATCAAACTTGAAATATGAGTGAAATTAGTCCAAACAACAAGTCAAAATGGATATTTACACCTAATAATATAATTCTACCTAAGGAACCGTGCAAATTTGATGTTAGAACACCTCAAATATGCTCTTAAAAGTGCATATCTAAGTGTTAAAATATAAAAACAAGCTTTGAATTTGGAAATTAGTAATTGTGACTATAGTACCTTGAATTCCTTGTGTTGTGGAGTAGAAATCAATCAAGAGGGAGTAATCCCCAATGTAAATTGTTTCTGGAAGTTCAAGTGAAGTAAGCAAACAAATCCAATGATTGAGATCTTGTCACCAAACAAAATGTTACCTTTATTTCAAATCTACAAGTACAAGGTTGGAAGATATTGGCTTCAACTACAAAGTACTCTATGGGATGACAAACCATTTCCAAAGATATTTCTCTCAACAATGTTCAGGGATAAATTCATGTGAACAAAATGGGAGTGATCTCTAACTTTTAATAAATAATATACTATCTCACACTCACTAAAATCGAAAGTAGGGTATGAAGACAAGAAAACTCAAGCAATCATAAATTTCAAGAACAAAAAGGAACCCATCTACTGACCACCCCTCTAGCATTTATAAAATAGGCTTGGATGTGTAAAAATAACATTGCTATGAACAAAGGAGCTAAATATAATCACAAGTTAAAGACAACAACCCTCAACTAGGGTGCATGATGAAGTTGAAAAGGTTACACCAAAATAGACCAAGTCATGCTAAAAATAAAACTCCACAAGTGCGTGACTTGATCTAAGAATAACCCATTTCCCAATCTCAAGATAAAAATAGCTCGTGTAAATAAGGAAACCCCACCAAGAGCCTCCTCAACTTATGCTCTCCATCCCTAGGAAAAAATAACATGTGTAAATAAATAAACTCCACTAAGAACCTTCCAAGAAAGCTCTTCCAACTCATGTACTCCATACCAAAGTAAAAAGTGACATGTGTATATAAGGAAATTTCACAAAAAGGCTCCTAAACCCATGCAAAATAACATGTGCAAATAAAGAAACTCCACCCAAAACTTCCAATAAAGTTCCTTCAATTCATGCACTCCATTCCTAGGAAAACAATAGTGTGTGTATATAAGGAAATTCCACAACTCAACTTGTGTGAACTCTGTAAGTGGTAAAGATAACATGCATCACCCTAAAGTTAACCTACTCATGCTCAAAATGTGGGGGGTCCTCTCTTCAGCCAAATATCACATGACAACACCCAAAAATAAGTCATAAGCAGTCTCTTGAAGAAGTGTTCCCCAGGTAGCTATCGATAGCAATCTCCTCCACCAAAAATATTAGTAAAGTTAATCCTAAGTCAAACTCCACGAATAGACCTCTAAAAATAACAGGGTTATCTAAAAGCAGGCACACTCTCCTATAATAGAAAGAACATTGATGGAAGCCACCAAGAACCTCGAGGAAGCTCTCTCATGCTATGCACCCAGGCTCCAAGTCAAGTGAATCAAGGATTAACCTACCAGGGTTGTGTGCGCCAGGTCTCAAAAAATAACAATTGTCTCTCAAGTGAATCCGTCAAAGTCTTCCCTAGAATGGTCCAAAGCAATACAGACCTTGAAAATTTGACCGAAAACCATATTTCTTGGAATATCGTGAAAATTTCCCCAATTGTGATACATAATACTAGATCCCTAAAAATAAAGTCCAATTCCCATAAAATATCACTACTAAAAATAGACCAAAAGTCAACAGTGCTCGGTTTCCACCAATTTTCACTTGCCCATACTGTACTAGATATAGGATCTTTGGAAATGTGATCAACTTTGAAAATTGAAAACTATTTTTAGACTTCTGTTTGATTGGATTTTATGAGGGCCCAAAATATCTTGAACCCACACACAAACAACAACCCATGCTCATCTCTCCAATGGGTATTGAAATCCATCGTTAGATTTCAAGAAAGATAAAATTTCTAAAAATAGAAATTTTTTGAAAGTCTAAAGTGGTGCTCATTTGAATATCTCAATACCGGGTCTCCAAAACTATCATTTGCTTCTCTAAAATAGAAACTGCTAAAAATAACAGAATCAAGAATCTAAAGTGTCAATCTCATTGTCCTCATACCCCCATGCATATTATAAAGTCTCAATGTAAATGCGATGTATGGGGAAAAGTTGCAAAAAATAGATCTTTGGGAACTTGAACTAGAAAATTGCAAAAAAACATGTCTCTAGAATCCTAAACTGCAAACTTGTTAAACATAGCACATGTTTCATCCTCCAAGAACACTAATATTTGGATAATCTCCAAAACTCTTACATTGCAATTGTGGAACAAGGTTGGGTTGGAGTGAAACATTACTATGCAACAAAGTGGCCATATGGCCAAGGTACTTGTTGCTATCCTAATACACACTTACAAGTGTGGAGAAGTATCCAACCCACTTGGTGTGTTCTTGGAGGCACAAACCTAAGTCTAGACCCACTGTCACCTTGATCTAGACTCCTTCTATCTAGGCTCACAGCTAGGGAAGCCAAAGGGGGTATACCCTATTAAACTATGTGAAGTTTTTATTAAAGTTCTAGGAGTTAATTGATTTACTGATTAGGGAGACCCAACCCAATGACAAGCAATCACGTAAATGCAAATATTCAATGAAAAACAAGCCTTTACTTAAAAAACAATTAGACCAATGCCTAAATATTATCAAATTCCAATTATTCCAATATACACAAAAGAAATATACTTCTAAAATAATGAAAAAAATTTAAATTGCTGAAAATGAAGGGAAATTGGAATTCACATGAAAGGAAATTGCTGAAAATGAAATTGCTTGAAAGTAAATTTCTTGAAACAAAAGGAAAAAGAAAGATTGAGATGTAGATGTTGTGAAAAGTGTGTAGGTTATTTTTAATATATTTTTAGGTCTCTCTTTGAATTAGGTGCAATTAGATGTGAATGTTGCAAACCTAAGCTATGTTACTACCTGTTAACGATAATTCTTGTCACGAGCTCTAGAGCATTCAGGTCTGCAAGTTGCGCGAAATGCTCAAGCATAGCACGCAGAAGGAGTCCTTTTCGGGTTTTAAACCAAGCGAGCAGACATTTTGTTTCAGTGGCAAAGGTTCATCGTCGAAGCAGATCGACGATCGATGGGTAATCGCAGTCAGTCGAGTCGCGCCGAAGTATAGTGCAGAAGTTTTCAAAAGTGGGCAGTCGAATTTCCTCGGGGGTCAACCTTCACTGACCATTGCATCTCGGAACTTCGCGAGAGGAGAAGGTCAAAGTTCCACACTCCAACTCGTGAGATTGTGAGTTGCGAGAGTCTTTAATGTCAGGCCCACAATATTGCCGAGAAGATCTCAGCCGTCTATCCAGAGGGACACGTGGTGCGCGATTAGGCTCCTCACCTTTTCGCCCATCGCGACTTTAAAGCACGAGGGCCAACCTCCTCCCAGCTGCGAGACACGAAGTGCTGAGGGCACTAGGGATCGGGCCCACCATACTGACGAGATAATCAGAGCCATCAGATCTAGAAGGACACCTGACGCATGATTAAGCCGTCTCGACGTTTGGCATCTCGCGACCTCAAAGTGCAAAGAATGACTCCAATATTTCGCGATGAGCGAGGTGCCGAGAGCATTTAGGGCCTGGGCCCACAGCAACACAGGAAGAGTTCAGAACCGTCGGATCTAAAAGGACACCTGGCACATTATTAAGCCGTCTCGGCGTTTCACCTCTCATGACTTCAAGGCACACAGAGCAGTTCCCCTTATCTGCGAACGCCGAAAACCTCTATGGAAATAAAGTAGGGTCACGGTCCATGGTCACCCGAGAAATTAAAGGAGCTAAGCAGAAGGGGGCCTAAAGGTGATGTGTCCAGTCGCCAAAAGCATCATCACGATTTCCATATGCCTTCAGAAGCGATTTCGCTCTTGGTTTTCGCTTGAAGTAAACAAAGATAAGAAGGAGTAGTTGAAGCCTCCTTTCATTCATTAAATGAGGGAATGGAGAGTCTGGCAAGACGTCCGCTCGCAGAGGTCCTATGTACCGTTTTCCTCAGAGAGGCCATGCCGAAGTCCTCAGCTCGATAAAGAAGTCTGTGCACGCTAGTCGAGCGCTTAATGGCCCAGCTACCCTCCTTACAGGAGCCGTGCATAGTTAAGGTGGCATTTAAAGAAATATATTGGTACGAGTTTGATTGAAGGGACACCAAGCTTTGGGGTGACTAGGAACGTCTCTGTGAGGTGAATCTTCCTGAGTATATAGACTCAGTCCTTGTATTTTGTAAGCATCTATGGTTGAGCGGAGCTCCCGGTTGTGAATCTTTAATGAAGCACTGATACTCTGGTTATGTATGGACTTTTGAGACTTCTTGCCTTATGAATGCTCGTTTCTTTCATGTCTTTGTTTACACTGTGTTAGAACAACTCGGAATTGGAGGATCCAGTCGAGCTGTATCTATTATAGGACGATGAAGGTTGGATCGCTGTAATAGTTTCACTGTCTCTAATCAGTTCTTGTGATTTTCCCAGCGCCGAGTGACTTGGAATTGGAGGATCCAGTCAAGTCCCCTTTCAGTTTCTTGAAGCCCTGAACCAGGAGGATCTTGCGTTTAGAGTTTTTCCCCTACAAACCGCTGTAAGCCTGTTGCCCAGAGCTGTTTGTTCACCTTTCTTTCTAAGTCTTCCACTTGCTCATATTTTAATCAACCCACTGGCTGAAGTTAGGATTCCAGACCTCTTTTGTTCTTTACGTACCAGACCCAGTCCATGAGTTAGAGTGATATCTCCTCGAGTCTTTATCTCCATTTGATCATCCTTTTATAAACAAACCGTGACATTAAACTGATGGGTGTCGGGCTCTGCTCCTGCAAGCAATCCAGGAGTGACTTCCAAAGCTAACATTTCTGGCGCCGTTGCCGGGGACGAAGTTGAATATTTTCCCTGGGATTGAACGACAACAATTGGCTGTTTCTGAAGGTGCATCATATATCAGAACTATTTAGATTGCTACTATTCACCTGATGACTCCATTGTGACGACTCCACTGGAGCGAACCTGCTATTTTAACTGTGGCTTCCAGAGGCAAACACACTCGGTCTCATCCACAACTGCCTCTAGCTACGCCTGAATCTGATCCAGAAGTGGTGCACAGGAAAGGAAAGGCCCCTGAAGAAGAATTTTCCATCGCCGAACCAGGTAATTCGCCATCTCCTTTCATAGGAACTCCGTTTTCTCCTCCTCAGATTCTTGGCCGACCTCCTTCCTAGGTTTCCCATTTCTTAAACTTTGGGAGTGTTCCTACTGAATTTTCCCCTTCTGGTCTGGTACCGGAGGGACGAGACCTTGTCACTCCCCTCTCCCCTGAAACTGTACCTTGGTGTTGGCCCGGGACCACTGAAGATCTTCCCGCTCCTATCTTTACTACTCCTATGCAAAGAGAAACACCTGCTGACTTGAGCTCGTTAGCTTTCTCCTTAAATCCCCTTTTGTTTCCCACTCCACTCCGAAACTCATTCCCAGTAGCCCCTTCACGAACTCCTTCTCCTCCGAGTTCTCCTCCACCTAATATCCCTATGGCTGGTGCTAATTCCCCCCCTGAATAGAATGGACACCATAGTCACGGCCAGATACGCCCCCTTAGTCCTACCTCATCCTATGAATCCTCTCCCTGCTGGAGATTACTTAAAGTACATGCCCAAGTTCACTGGGGAGGGAGACATAACTACGGAAGAGAACTTGGATGCTTTCTACAGTTATGCAGACAACCTCAACATTGAAAATGAAGATGTTTGGATGAGAGTGTTCGTCCAGAGCCTGGATAGCGAGGTGAGGAAGTGGTTTAGAGGATTGGCTCCAGGGTCTATTGCTGGGATTGAAGCTCTAGATAGTGCTTTCCTGAGACAGTGGGGAGATAGGAAGGATTTCATGTATTACATGACAGAGTTCGGGTCTTTGAAGAAGATGGATGGAGAATCTGTCTCCGACTTCTCCAAAAGATTCAATAAGATGTATAACAAAATCCCTATCGAGATAAATCTTTCAGAAGCCTCAGCCAAGATTTCCTATGCTAGTGCGTTTGGCCCTGATTTCTGTCTGTTGCTGAGAGAAAGAAGAGCCACCACTTTAGCTCAAATGCAAGATGCATCCATAGAGGTGGAATCTAATGTGTTAGCAGCTGACAGACTGAGGAACAAGGCCGACACAGACAGGAGAAAATAAAGGTCGGAAGCCTCGAATTTTGACCCATTGGTGCCCCACCCTCAAGTGGATGAATTGACCAGGATGGTGAAATCTCTGTCTGCGGAGATGGAGAGAATGAGGGTGGAAGGGAGGCAAGCATACAAGGGCCCTCTGAATGCTGAAAACAAGGGAGGTTTTAGGAGGCCAAACAATTTTACTCCCACGAATGTGCAAAGAGAGAGGGGAAGAGACAGAGAAGACCAGAAAATTTAGGCCCCTTTCCAAAATAATTTTGTGGCCGAGGAGGAACAAGAGGGAACAGGTGAGCTTGATCCTGAAATCCACTGCTTAGAGGACACTCCTCCTTTTCCTCATCTCACTCAAGTAGCTTACAAGGAGTCTCTCATGGATAGTCAATTGAATGAATTGAGCAAAGGAGATAAGGCTACTGGCAGCCGAGGCAGGTACAACTTGAGGTTCGACAAGAAGACAACAACACCTGATATTCCTGAGCAGTCCACTGGAATAGAGAAACACGTTAATCAAGTAGCAGATGGTCACAGAGGTAAGAAGGCTCAACCCCTCTCTCCCATTTTCCACACTCATGCCCCTGAAATAAGAGAGGTTCCAAAGCTTACATCTTCTTTCAATTTTGAGCATGAGATTCAAAAGATCAGAATCCCTGTGCCCCTCACTAAGCTAATTAAACATGGAGAATTTAAAAAATGCTTCTCTGAGCTTTTACAGTCTGAAGCCTCATGCCCTCCCACAGACTCCATAAACCTCCAAGATGAAAAGCTAGCAGTTGTCCTAGGACCCATGGTAGAAGACAAAGATGATTCATCTCCTCCCTTCTATACTTCCCTGAACATACATGATAAAGTGCTGCATAATTGCCTTATGGATTCAGGGGCCTCTCACAACCTCATGCACAAAACTGTCATGGAGAAATTAGGACTAGAAGTCACCCGAGCCTATCATGACCTCTATTCTTTCGACTCCAGGAGAGTTCAGTGTCTTGGAGTTATTAAGGACCTGGTTGTGACCTTGTTTAAATTGCCCATGAAAAGTGGGGTCATGGATATCGTAGTAGCTGATGTCCCACCCAGGTTCGGAATGATGTTATCAAGATCTTGGATAAAAATACTTGGGGGAACCTTGCAGATGGACCTCACGTACGCTACTATCCCAGTGTTCGGAGGAGAGCATAGAAGACTATACAGAGAAGCCTAGCTGGCCTATATAATCAGCGACGAAGCCAACCCTACCAATCATCCCATCTTTGCCTTAGACACTGATTTAGGCTCCAGTTTGCTACAACTCACCCATGCCCCCGAGCCTCCTCTCAAACTCAGAAAGAAATCCACCATTTCCCTTAAATTTCCTCCCTCCATCACCTCCGTCTGGAAAATGTTCTTTGATGGAGCCTCCTCCAGGGAAGGCGCTGGAGCTGGGGTGGTTTTTGTGTCACCAGCTCAGGAAGCCATATCTCTGTCATACAAACTAGAATTTGAAGCTACCAACAATGTGGCAGAGTATGAAGCTCTTACTCTGGGATTAAGAGCTACGAGGGAAATGGGAATTCAGGAGTTAGCAGTGTTCGGAGATGCCGAGTTGGTAGTCCAGCAGATCAAAAGTGCTTATCAGGCCAAGCATCCTCGACTCAGGAGTTACAGGAATGAGGTATGGGATCTTATTGACAGTTTCTTCTCAGCATTTAACATTTATTTCATCCCGAGAGAAGAAAACACAGTGGCAGATTCCTTGGCTACATATGCAAGCCTTTTCAAAGTACCCTTGCCGCCCAAACTGAGGTATGATGTATAAGTAAAATACAGGCCCTCCATACCTGACAATGTTAAGCATTGGAAGGTGTTTGAGGATGATCTTGAGATCAAAAAATTCTTGGAGACTATCGAGGAGTTTTCAGAGCTGCATATCGATCAAGATTCCATCTCTGAGGAAAGGTTGGATGGGGGTGAGTTGCTAAGTAAAATAGCAAAGCATGACATTATTCAATTGCCTAGCAATCACATTCCGAGGGGACTGGTCCCATTAGAAAGATTGTTTGATGGGAATGATTTGGCAGTAAAGGGGAGAGTTTCAGGTGATGATGCTGACATAACTGAGTGCAACATCGACACACAAGAGGAGCCTAGGTTTGTCAAGCTGTCAAGGAGTTTAACCAAGGAGAAAAGGGCTGAATATACTGAGTTGCTGAGAGAGTTTGCTGATGTGTTTGCATGGACCTACGAAGACCTCAAGACATATGACACATCATTCATTGAACACAAGATCCCACTGAAAGAAGAGGCTAAGCCGTTCAAATAGAAGCTGAGACAGATAAACCCCATGTTGCTACCTGTCATGGAGAAAGAGGTGAAGAAATTGCTGGATGCCCAAATCATTGTCCCCCTGAGATATTCTGATTGGGTGGCCAATCTGATTCCGGTAAGAAAGAAAAGTGGGGAAATCAGACTTTGCGTTGATTTCAGGAACCTGAACAGAAGCTCCAGGAAGGAAAATTATCCCCTGCCAAACATGGAACATATATTGCAGAAGGTCACTGGTGCATCTAGGATATCCATGATTGACGGTTTCTCTAGCTACAATCAAATATCAGTTATACCCGAGGACAGAGAAAAAACGACCTTCACCACTCCTTGGGGCACATTCATGTATGCCAAAATTCCGTTCGGATTGATGAATGCAGGAGCAACATTTCAGCGAGCCATGGACATAGCCTTCATCGGGGAAAAGGACTAGTTTGTGGTAATTTATCTGGATGACATCACGGTCTTCTCCAGGACGGACAAAGAGCACCGCTGCCATATGAAAAGGGTTTTCCTGAAGTGTCGGAGGTTTGGCCTATCCATGAACCCCAAGAAATCTTTGTTTTCTATGTAGGAAGGGAAGCTATTGGGCCATGTAGTGTCTGCAGAAGGAGTAAGGATTGATCCTAGTAGGGTGGAAGCACTTCATACCTTGTCACTTCCCAGATCTAAGAAGGAAGTTAAGACCTTTTTGGGGAAGATAAACTTTCTGAGGAGATTTGTCTCAAATTTTGCTGAGCTGGTGAAACATATCACAACCATGCTCAGGAAGGGAAACAAAGTAAAATGGACCACTGAACCCAGGGAATCTTTTGTCCAAATAAAGAAGGCATTAACCAAGGCACCTGTGCTAATCAGCCCTGATTATTCCAAAGATTTTCTGATATTTTCTTTTGCTTCTTGTGATACAGTAGCAACAGTGTTGTTGCAGAAAAATGATCAAGGGAAAGAGCAACCTATTGCCTTCTACAACAGGGCGTTAAGAGATGCAGAGCTCCGGTACGAAATCATGGAAAAGCAGGCCTATGCATTGGTGAAAGCTCTCAAAGCTTTCAGGATCTATGTCTTGCACTCAAAGATCACTGCATATGTCCCTTCAACCTCTGTGAAGGACATTCTTATACAGCCTGACATAGACGGGAGGAGAGGTAAATGGATCGCCAAGATCCTAGAGTTTGATCTGGAGAATAAGCCCACCAAGTTGATAAAGGGGCAAGGTTTGGACAAGATGCTGGCCGAATCCAATTGCAAAGCCTTGGGAATTAACTTCATCAATGAGCAAGCTGAGCCGTCCAACAACCATTTCCAAGGCACCCTATCACTAGCATCATGCCCCTGGTACAAGGATATCTTGTATTTTCTGCAAGAATTAAAACCCCCTGATGGATTGGGAAAAATTAAGGCCATAGATTTAAAGCTCAAAGCGGTCAAATATTGCCTCATCGACCAAGCCTTGTATTGGAAAAACCCTCTGGGGGTATTACTAAGGTGTCTGGACCCGCAGCAAGCCCATAAGGTGATGTTTGATTTCCATAGCGGTCTCTGCGGAGGTCATCATTTTTGGAAGACCACAGCCCATAAGATCCTTCGAGCTGGGTATTACTGGCCCACTTTATTCCCTGATGTCTGTAGAGAAATCAGAGCTTGCATCAAATGCCAGAAGTTCTTAGGTAAGAAACAACTCAAACCTCTGACATTAAAGCCTGTAGTGTTTTCAACACCCTTTCAGCAGTGGGGATTGGACTTCATCGGAGAGATTCATCCTCCCTCAAGTGGTCAACACAGATGGATCCTGACTGCAACAGACTATTTCACCAAGTGGATAGAAGCTGTTCCTACCAAAAGCACTTCCCAAAAAGTGATTATCAGTTTCCTAGAAGACGTCATAGCCCGATTTGGTTTCCCCAGTAGAATTGTCACTGACAACGCCGCCCCCTTCAGGTCTAAGCCTCTGGTCAAGTTTTGTGAGAAATTTGGGATTTCACTGATTCACTCTACCCCCTATTATCCTCAAGGAAATGGACTGGTGGAATCTTCCAATAAAATTCTGATCAAGCTCATCAAGAAGCTACTGGAGGACAATAAAAGGGCCTGGGACTCAAAGCTCAAATTTGCTCTTTGGGCTGATCGGGTAACAACAAAGAAGTCCATGGGCATCTCACCTTTCCAACTTGTTTACAGGACGGAAGCTGTTTTCCCTACTCATCTCGCTTTATCTGTGGCGAAGTTCCTCCAAGACCTCGAAGGAGAGCTTGACAATATGGTCAGAAGGATTCACCAGATGGTGGAAATACAACAGATTAGGGAGCAGGTCATGAACAGGGCTTACGATCATCAGCAGAAGATCAGGTAGGCTTTTGACAAGAAGGGCAGGAAGAAAGAATTCGAACAGGGTGATCTGGTGCTCAAGTGGGAGGCACCCAGACAGGATAAAGGCAAGCACAACAAGTTTGATGCCCTCTGGTTTGGGCCTTTCAAGATCCTTGAAGTATTTTCAAACAACACTTACAGGTTGCAGGATCTGGAGGGTGAAGAGGTTTTCAATAGCCTAGTGAATGGGCATTTCCTAAAAAAATGTTTTATTTGAGCCTTAAACGGCTCCTCTGTTTGTAAATATTGTCTTTTGTTCTTTGTTTCGTTTCTTTTTGTATGTTTTCGGCCTAATAAGTGACTCCATAGCCCAACAGAAAGGCGACTGGAATTGCAGATGGAGTTCTTAGAGCATCGCAGGGACGACTCTATCCCCCATGGAGCCTAATGTTAGCGATAATTCTTGTCACGAGCTCTAGAGCATTCGGGTCTGCAAGTTGCGCGAAATGCTCAAGCGTAGCACGCAGAAGGAGTCCTTTTCGGGTTTTAAACCAAGTGAGCAGGCATTTTGTTTCAGGGGAAAAGGTTCATTGTTGAAGCAGATCGACGATCGATGGGTAATCATAGTCAGCCGAGTCGCGCCGAAGTATAGCGCAAAAGTTTTCAAAAGTGGGCAGTTGGATTTCCTCGGGGGTCAACCTTCGCTGACCATCGCGTCTCGGAACTTCACAAGAGGAGAAGGCCAAAGTTCCACACTCCAACTCGCGAGATTGCGAGTTGCGAGAGTCTTTAATGTCAGGCCCACAATATTGCCGCGAAGATCTCAGTCGTCTATCCAAAGGGACACGTGGTGTGCGATTAGGCTCCTCGCCTTTTGGCCCATCGTGACTTTAAAGCACGAGGGCCAACCTCCTCCCAGCTGCGAGATGCGAAGTGCTGAGGGCACTAGGGAACAGGCCCACCGTACTGACGAGATAATCAGAGCCATCGGATCTAGAAGGACACCTGGCGCATGACTAAGCCATCTCGGCGTTTCGCATCTCGCGACCTCAAAGTGCAAAGAATGGCTCCGTTATTTCACGATGCACGAGGTGTCGAGAGCATTCAGGGCCCGGGCCCACAGCAGCACGGGAAGAGTTCAGAACCGTCAGATCTAAAAGGATACCTGGCGCATGATTAAGCCGTCTCGGCGTTTCGCCTCTCACGACTTCAAGGCACAGAGAGCAGTTCCCCTTATCTGCGAACACCGAAAGCCTCTATGGAAATAAAGCAGGGTCACGGTCCACGGTCACCCGAGAAATTAAAGGAGCTAAGCAGAAGGGGGCCTAAAGGTGTTGTGTCCAGTCGCCAAAAGCATTGTCACGATTTCCAGATGCCGTCAGAAGCGATTTCGCTCCTGGTTTTTGCTTGAAGTAAATAAAGATAACAAGGAGTAGTTGAAGCCTCCTTTCATTCATTAAATGAGGGAATGGAGATTCTGGCAAGATGTCCGCTCGCAGAGGTCCTGTGTACCATTTTCCTCAGAGAGGCCATGCCGAAGTCCTCAGCTCGACGAAGAAGTCTGTGCACGCTATTCAAGTGCTTAATGGCCCAGCTACCCTCCTTACAGGAGCCGTGCATAGTTAAGGTGGCATTTAAAGAAAGATATTGGTACGCGTTTGATTGAAGGGACACCAAGCTTTGGGGTGACTAGGCACGCCTCTGTGAGGTGAATCTTCCTGAGTATATAGACTCAGTCCTTGTATTTTGTAAGCATCGATGGTTGAGCGGAGCTCCCAGTTGTGAATCTTTAATGAAACACTGATACTCTGGTTATGTATGGACTTTTGAGACTTCTTGCCTTATGAATGCCCGTTTCTTTCATGTCTTTGTTTACACTATGTTAGAACAACTCGGAATTGGAGGATCTAGTTGAGCTGTATCTGTTATAGGATGATGAAGGTTGGATCACTGTAATAGTTGCACTGTCTCTAATCAGTTCTTGTGATTTTCCCAGCGCTGAGTGACTTGGAATTGGAGGATCCAGTCAAGTCCCCTTTCAGTTTCTTGAAGCCCTAAACCAGGAGGATCCAGTCAAGTCCCCTTTCAGTTTCTTGAAGCCCTAAACCAGGAGGATCCCGCGTTTAGAGTTTTTCCCCTACAAACCGCTGTAAGCCTGTTGCCCATAGCTGTTTGTTCACCTTTCTTTCTAAGTCTTCCACCTGCTCATCTTTTAATCAACCCACTGGCTGAAGTTAGGATTCCAGACCTCTTTTGTTCTTTACGTACCGGACCCAGTCCCTGATTTAGAGTGATATCTCCTTGAGTCTTTATCTCCATTTGATCATCCTTTTATAAACAAACCGTGACATTAAATTGATGGGTGTCGGGCTCTGCTCCTGCAAGCAATCCATGAGTGACTTCCGATGCTAACACTACCCCAAGTACTTATCCCTTCAACCAAGAGGAAGTGTTGGTTTCTCAACAAGGGAACAACAAGGTTCCCCCCTAGCTCCATAGGTCAAATCCAAAATGATTGGATGCTCAACAAGGAGGACACTTAGTGCCGTGAAACCGTCCCCGGATTCAAACCCTTCTAGCCTCCCAAGTCACACCTTTTTAATGGTTTTAGAAATAATGGAATTAGGTGCCTAATCAGACTAGCCACACAATCCTTTTCCCTTTATTGTTACCCAAGATCCACAAAGTGGCAAGGGGAGGGAATACAGGGCAAAGGGCGGGGACAAAAATTTGATTACTTTGCAAAAAAGGAAATTCTAACTAGTCGTCACAATATTGCAAGGGTGGCAAAGGAACTCACATGCAAGGTGTGGGCACAAATGGAAAAAAAAATATCTTGAAACAAATTGAATGAACAAACTAGGCACACAACTTTACCTTAAGGACAAAGGTGGACAAAATAAAATGAATTTGCAAACCTCACAACTATGGCACAATGTGGAGGGAAAGCCTACAGATTTATTGCCAAGTGTTGGGCTCTAAAGATGTCCTAAAATATAACCTCTATGCATCATCCAAAGGTAGGCGCCGGCAGAAGTGTTTTACTTGTCGCCTACATAGGTTCTTACCTTCCATCTTCAATACCCGTCCTCCAGAGATGCAACCCTTGCAAAGGGACAACAATCATAACAAAATGAACGACAATTGTTCTGTTCAAATGAACAACACTAATTGCAAAAGGAACAACAATCGTGACAAGGGAATGGCAATCATTATATTGGGCTGAACAAATGTTGTATTAATTGAGTTGTAGTACTTGCCCAACTATCTAATTTGTCAATCCGAGGATCGTAAACTTACGAAGCACACACAAAGTATATGAAGGACTGAAGTGGGGCTAATCTAATCTAATGTTTAAGCTATAACTGAAATTGAATCATTAATCTAATGTAGGAAATTGAAACACACGACTTGGAATTGAAATTAATCTAGGAATGGAAAATTGTGCAAATGAAATTAATCTAGGAATGAGAAATTGCATGAATGAAATTAATCTAGGATTGGCGAACTACATGAAGGAAAAGCAAATACAACATGTGAAGAGTTGAATGATACAACAACATATGTGATCTCACGCCAATGAAGCAATCTTACATTATAATAATCAAATCAATCCTCATAACAAAATAATGAAAGCATGAAAACCAAATCCATGAATCAAAGCTAAGAATCCCTTTCTTTCAAATCCAAATGACTACCATTAATGAATACTCTAATTCTCTACTTGATTACTACTCTAATTCTATCCTCTAAATTGAATCCTCATGAAGAGAGAGCACTCTCTTTTATACATGAGAGCCTTGAAGATAAGATAACCATGTCATTATTACAGATCCACTTTTCTCTCAACCTATTTCCAATAATTACAAAATATAATCCCTTCAAATCCTCACACATATCTCTCATATATCTTGGATAAGATATGCCAACCAAATATCCATGATCTTCTCCTTGAATTATCTCCTCAAATCTTGAAATGGTGGAGGAAGTATTCGAGAAGTCCTTTTGAATTAATCCTTTACATCTTCCTACACATTACAAAGCTCACACATTTTTGAGATATATATGAAAACATGTCAATTTTCTAACATTTAATCACAAATTCCCTTTTAATACTAAAATGAATAAAGTGGAAAATAATAAGGTGAAACTCAAGTATATTTATGAAATGATATCATGAAAGGTTAATGGGGCGATGAAATGTGAAGAATGATGAAGGGAAAGGTGGATGAAAATAGGACATTTCTGAGCCCCAACATACCCCCCAACTTAAGTTGTTGCATGTCCTCATACAACCATGTGTTAGGCGAAATATATGTCGTTATAATAACGTTGTAGTACTTGCCCAACTATTTAATTGTCAACTCGGGGTGCATAAACTGACGAAGCACGTGCACTGTTTGTGCAGGACTAAAGTAGAACTAATCTAATCTAATCTATGTTGATGAAATCAAACTAATCTAAGAAAGAATTGAAACACTAACTAGGAAAGCATGAAATTGCATAAGGGAAATACAACATGTGAAGAGTTAACAACAATGACATACATGAGCTCATACAATATATCAATCTCAAATCATATTACAAT
>ML809443.1:21001-45286 GCA_009831015.1 Picea engelmannii | reverse complement strand
ATTCAATGTGAATAGCTTGTACACATACTTCATCAAAGTTAGAAGGATTTAGCATAAGAATAGTGTGCTTAAGATAAGAATGTAAACCACCGATATATTTTAGGAGTGTCTCTTGTGTATACAAAGGAATACCCAAATTTAAATCTTTCTTACAAAACATCTAAGTATATTCTTGTACACTTTGACCTTTTGATTGCCTTAAACATTGCCAATTCATCATTTCTTGTTGCATGTAGTCTAAAGGGTAAAATTGTTGTTTTAATGCAATAACAAAATCATTCCAGGAAGAGATTGTTTTACCACTTTTCTTAAGATCATCTCTAGTTCTGCTTTCCCACCATGTGAGAGTTGTGCCTCCCAATTTGAGACTTGCTAGTTGGATCTTAGTTCATCATCAACAATATTTTGTATCCTGCAATAGACCTCTAATTGTCTCACCCAATTATCTAGCTTTTCTGCATCTAATTCACCATCATAAGTGGGTAATTGAAACTTTACATCTAACTTTAATAACGAAATATAAGAAGAATGATGAGTTTTTTTCTTATCCTTGGAGGAATGTACACTTGCTTCATTACTAGATGATGAGGATGAAGGAGAAGAAGGTTCTGAAGGTCCACCACCTCCAACTCCTCCTTCTGCTCTTACCGAAGATTCACCTTCTTCATTGCCTTGAAGCCTTCGTTGCCCTCTTTCATGATAAATCTCCTCTACCATGGCTTGCATCAATTTAAAGGCCTCGAAGAAATCATCTTCAGTTTTGTAGGGACCCAATTTTCTTGGTGAAGACATCTCTTGCTTGTACGGTCTCCTTTGAATCTCTGTGTCAAGAGCCTCAAGTTGGCCTTCTCCTCGCTTGAGTTTTTCTCTGGTGAGCATCCAATGCTTGCAATTCCTGTCAAACCTTCACAACCAAATGCCATGATACCATAAACTTGATCCAAAAATGAAGGTATTACTAATAATTTTGCAAGTTAGTTTACTGTACTTTTTGCATTGGATCGTTAAGAATGCGAAATACATAAACTTATTTTCTTGTTTGCAGAATATCAAATGTGACTTTTACTTGATGCTTATTAATGAATAAAGAGATCAGCCATTAATATCCATGCTGCAAATGAAGAGAATAGAAAAACAAAATAGAAAGAGAAATAGATACAAGAGGTTGATAACGGAGTTCACCAATCGTTGGCTACGTCTTTGGGCTCGCTTCCAAGTGGAGGACCTCTTTATTGATCTTTAAAATGCTCAAAGTTCTCTTACAATGCTCTTTGTTGTTACATTACATGCTCCATGTCTGCTGTGCAAGAAATCCTTGCTCAGATTCACGCATGCACCATCAAACTCTTCTAAAAAACATGGCAAAATTGCCTCTCAAATCACGAGAAAAGACCAAAATTTACAAACTGCACCCTCTAAAACTGGTCATATGAGCTTCATGTGGCCAAGCGCTAGCCCAAAGGGCTAAGCATTGGCCCTTAAACCACGCTAGCTCCTTTATTTGTGGTCACATGGAAATATTTATTGGGACCGCGCCCTTCAAATGAGCATAGGCTATTGATTAGCCCCCCAAATTCTTGGCACTTGGATAAGGTCATAGCCCCCGAGTTTTATGGCGGGACGGTGCTAAAGATATGCCCAAAATCCTTGTGCGCTAAATCTGTATAATAGCGCGCCCTTTTTTTAGTGGTGGTCGTGGGTGTAATAAAATCGTGGTCTGGGGCTATGCCCCAACCCCCCTTCCACCCATAAAGTAATATATTATACTTTAAATAAATTTAAATGTGTTTGATTAAACAAGAAACATGGTGGTGCATAGGTAAAGGCTCTCCTCTAAGGTGCTTGGTCTTGGTGGGTGGTCATGGGTTCAAAACCCATGGACCCCCAAATATTTTTGGAACTTGCCATTTGACCCTGACATGGTGCCATGTGGCTGCCCATGCTTGGGCCACATGGCACCTCAACATTTGACCAGATTTTTCCATGTGTCAAATTTTGATTGGATCTGCCATCCACATCTGCCCAGTCACAGATCGCCACTTGTCAAAACCTACTTTTGCCACATCATCCTCATGAAGTGTCTTTGGTGATGTCATGCTGACATCAGCATTGACTTTTTGCCAGTCCTTTGACTTTTTTCACTGTTTGAGAAAGAGGTCAGAGTGCGATAACTCTCACATACAACGTCTGTTTGAGAAAGTAAATATACTGCTGAAATCAGTGCGATGAGATGATTGCAATGGAACTGGTTTCATCCAATTATGAGAACTTTGATTTTTGAGCATTTTCTGAGCCTAGGGAGCCTCCTAGATCACTATTATATTGAACCCTTTCCATGGATATCAACCTATTATGCATGGTTTCCATCTGATTAGCAGGGTTAATCTCTATTTTCTTTATTTGATTAGCCTAGTTAATCTCCATTTGCTTAATTAATCAGGTGAGCTCCTTCATGCCATCATTTGAAGACTCTTGATTTTCCATTTTCTTCTTCTTCTCCTCATTGGGTCTGTAAAAATTTCCCCTTGAGAAACCAAGCAGATTTGAATTCCTAGCATCTTGCATATTCTTATCAATCTTGATAACATACTTTTGTGCATCCCTTAGAGTTTTTGGCTCTTTATCCCTCAACTGATATATGATTTCTCCCTCAAAGGCTTCCATATAATGAATTAAGATTGATGCATCAAGAGGCTCAATAGTTTGAGGGAGGCTTTTAACCAAGTTATTAAATCTCTTATTGAATTCTTCCATTGTTTCATTTTCCTTCTTTTGACTTGAGTGAAGGGAAGCCAATAAATGATGGTCTTCCTTATGATCAACCCATATTTCATTAAAGGCTTTTGTGATTTTTGCTAAAGTGATGAATTTGTTAGGATCCTGTTCCGAGAACCATTCTACTGCATCCCATTCCAGAGAATACACAAAAAGAGTCATCTTCAGATCTTCATAATTGTGACCATTACACCATTTTAGGACACACATGTTGAAATTCAGGATGCGAGTCTTGGCACTAACAACATTGTTTCCTTGAAAGGTAGGAAATTTCTCAATATCTTTGTTAGGAATAGAATGAGGATAACCTTGAATATTAGCAAAATTAAATGGCCTCAATGGATCACCCATAGTTGTTGTAGGATTATTATGTACAGACAAGAGATGTATATCAGAGATTGCTTCTCCAAGACTTCTAAGGAGCCTACGAGGAGCTAGTTTGTTTAATCTCCTCCTATACACCCTTTCAGGTTCAGAAAGGGAATCAACCAATCCTTATGGGTTTCTCCTGGTAGGATACCTCAAGGAATGATTAAGTGGAGTTAACACTTGGGGATTAAGAAATGCATAATAACAAAACTCAAGTTACGATAAATTAGGGAATTTTTTTATACTTAGTTATTAAAGAATTAATTAATGTTTGTCAATTAACCAAGGATAAGAGACTTATCCCTAGAAACAACGCCAAAGATGTTGTCGTTTTAATACACACCTACAAGCGTGGAGAAGTCTCCAACCCACTTGGTGTGTCCTTGGAGGCACAAACCTAAGTCTAGACCCACTGTCACCTCGATCTAGAGTCCTTCCGTCTAATCTCACTCCTAGAGAAGCCAAGGGGGGTATACCCTATTAAACTATGTGAAGTTTTTATTAAAGTTCTAGGAATTAATTGATTTAATGATTAGGGAGGCCCAACCCAATGACAAGAAATCATGCAAATGCAGTCTTTCAATGACAAGAAAGCCTTTACTTTACAAAAAAAACAATTAGATCAATGCCTAAAGATGATCAAATTCCAATTATTCCAATATACACAAAAGAAATATACTTCTACAAGAATGAAACAAATTTATGAAATATATACACAATGAAAAAAACAACTTTACACTTACAAGAATTATTTCACAAAAATAAAGAATGCTTGCAATAAAGAATAAATAATACTTAAAATAAAGAATATTTTGAAATTAGATATTCACATGAAAGTAAATTGATGAAAATGAAATTGCTTGAAAGTAAATTGCTTGAAACAAAAGGAACATCAAATCTTGAAATATAGATGTTGCGAAAAGTGTGTAGGTTACTTTTAATAGATTTTTATGTCTCTCATTGACTTAGGGGACTTAGATGTGAATGTTGCAAACCTAATCTATGTTACTACCCCCAGTTCTTATTCCCCTCAACCAAGAGGAAGTGTTGGGTGCTCAACAAGGAACAAAAAGGTTCCCCCCTATCTCCACATGTCAAATCCAAGATGCTTGGGCACTCAACAAGGAGGACACTTAGTGTCATGAAACCGTCTTCGAATTCAACCCCTTATAGCCTCCCAAGCCACCCATTTTTAACGGTTTTAAAAATAATGGAATTAGGTGCTTAATTAGACTAGCCAAACAATCCTTCTCCCTTTATTGCTACCCAAGATCCAAAAATTGGAAAGGGGAGGGAATATAGGGCAAATGGTGGGGCGAAAAGTTTGATTACTTTGAAAAAAAAGAAATTCTAACTAGCCGTGACGATATAGCAAGGGTGACAAAGCCAGTCACATGAAAGGTGTGGGCACAAATGGAAAAAATAAAATATCTTGAAAGAAATTGAATGAAAAAACTAGCCAGACAACTTTACTTTAAGGACAAAGGTGGGAAAAATAAAATGAATTTGCAAACCTGACAACTATGGCACAATGTTGAGGGAAAGGCTACCGATTTTGTGCCAAGCTGGGCAATAATTTGAAAATAAAATAAAGCAAGTTAATGTTAGCCAGTCAACCTTCTCTTTGTGGGAGAAGTGGGGAAAACAAATTAAGCAAAAACAGAAAATGAAATTCTAACTAGACAACATGATTTTGCAAGGGTGGAAAATCCACTCACATGCAAGGTGTGGGCATAAAAAAATTCGAAAATAATTTACAATTTACAACTTATGAGGATGAGAAAAGAATGCAAGCCCAATAGACTTTCTTGGGATTCTTACAATGCTTTACAAGGTAAAAGAAGTGAAGGGATATTGCACCACTACTCTTGGATGATTCCTTGATGTTTTTGTGGCCAAGATTTGGCAACATCTCCCCTTAGACTAATGAAAATATGCAAAACACAACGAGATAGGTTTGTTGGAAATTGCTAAAAACCACTCAAAATGAGTTAGTAATTGTTAGTATATAAAACATAAATTTTTATATACAAAATATGAACTTAAAGATTGATTGGAGAGCAATATTTAGAAGAGAAGTAAGTGCATAAAATATATAAAAGAGTGCCGAAATGATATCATAAATTTTAGTGAAGAGAATTGAAGCTTTTGGAGTCCACTCTTCCAAGTTTCGGTAACCTGCAACTAGTAAATATTTGCTACACAATGAGGTAAGAAGACGATTTCTTCAAAATGGTTCACACAATACTTTGCAAACTCAAATAGAAACAACTCACATAAACCTACACCAATACTACTATAGATTTATCCTTAGAAAAATACTTTGCTTGGGGTTTTTGAAGTAAAATAATGTGAGCAAGATGAACATAAATTGCACAAATATTACCTCACAAGAACACCAAGAGTACTCCAATATAACACCAATAGATCACCACAAGAACACCAAGAGTTCCTCCAAAGATTCACTTCTATTATTGAAAAGAATGGCTACAATATGGAAACAATATTACAAGAGAGAAATGGGGAGAGAGCAAGAGAGAGTGAGGAGAAATTTGGGCAGCATGGAGTTTCTATCAAACTTCATCTCAAAAATAGGAGAGTAGAGCTTATAAGGGAGATAGGGAGAGGAGACCCCCCTTTCATGCTCTCCGAGTGTCACTCCCAAAAGAGGGAGGCTCACTCAAGGTGGGGCACCATAAGAGAGGGGAATACCCATTAGGAGAGGAAACTCAAAAATGGGGGAAGAAACCCCCTCTACTAAGTTTAAACCTCTCTCTAAAGCCCCAATGGGACACCCAAGGTGTGGAATGGGTCCCCCATGTGGTCCACATCACCAAATGGCCAATCCAATGGAGATGGTGAGCCCCACAAGAGACAAATTCGCCCCCCTCTCTAAAGTTGAGTTGTATGCAAGGTAGGAAAGGGGGGATTTGATTTATTTGAACCCCTAATACATAGAAATGAATTATGAAACAACTTTTCCCCCTTTTCTCATGAATTTAGACTTTTTTACAAAATTCAACAATTTTACTTTAGCCAATTATTTGCTGATTTTTGAATGACTTGGATTCTCATGGACATTGACCTAGAAAAACTTGTCCAATTGAGCTGAAACTTGGTCCAAGGGTGTAGGGGATCATAAGACATTTTTTTTGAGTACCCATACCCCTATACAAAATCCCCAGGGACAAAATTTTTACATTTTACATTAAAGATAATTAAAAATTTCCAATTTACGAGAAATTTTAATTATTAAAAACACCTATCAAAACTTAGTAGAATTCCGAAAGACTCTAGGAGATGTCTAGAATGGTCATATACAACACTTTCAACCCTTATTTTCCAACTGGGCTCGATCATTAGAATGCCTTTCACCACTTTGGAGGAAATTTGAGTGAAAAACTCAAGTAATTAAATTGCTGAAAAAATAAAATTAATTACTAGAGGAAAAAAAACACTGGATGAAAGGACTTCCCTAATGATAAATTCCTAGGCAACTAAATTACAATATTTTACCCATGCTAACAAGTTACACTTACAAAAATATCTCACATAGGGGAGCATACATTCCGTGGAGAAAGAAACAAGTTCTAGTGGCAGAATTACCCTGCTGAGCCATAGGTCTTCAAACTTGTCATACCATAAGGCACATATATTCATGATACATGACGTTGACACCTAGTTGAAATAGGTGGCCAACAATACTCATGAACCATCAATGTTTTATTGCGAACACTATAATGTTGAGTCCACACTAGAATGTTCATAAATTGTTGATGTTGAATGATGAACTTTGTAATGTTGAGTCCACCTTGTAAATAGGTCCTTACCAATAGGACGAGGAACATGAGCAATAATTTTTAAATTCAAAATGTAAACATGAAATTTCTTTAATACATTACAAGAGCAAGAAATTGCTTCTCCATGTTGGAATAATTCAATTTTGCATCCATGATATGCTTGTAAAATCATTAGGTTTCTCAAGCATGTCCTCATCCTTTTGTAATAAGATAATAGTTTAAGTAGAATTTGAAGCAAAGAAGGAAACCTAAAATGATTTAGAATACACTGGACTAACCAAAATTGGAGGAGCAAAAATTGCAAATTTTATATCCTCAAAAGCTTACTTGCGAAATGAATCCCATTGACACTCTATTGAGGATGAAAGTGCGTATGTGGAGGTACACAAGGTTTGATAGAAGCTACAACTAGTTGATTATTTCTCTCCATTTTTACAACTCTCTTTTGGACACAACTTGCAATGACTTATGAAATCGCTACTGTAAATAATTAAAAAAATACATCTGCTTAAGAAATTGATCAATTTTGCCAGGCATTGAATCAAAACCAAAAGAACATATTTTTTCCTTTTTATTAACTTTCACCTCTCCTTTGTATGAATCAGAAGAAGTGGCCTTACTAGAAGAAACCCAATTCCTCTCTAAGGAACAAGCCAATGCATAAGCAATCAAGTTAGGTGGATTCTTTTCCCTTAGCATGTAATTCAAATTTTCCTTGAGTGCACCGCTATACATAACCAAAGCAAGGGACCCACCAAGTATTACCATTGTGTGAAGTATCTTGTATTCCTTTCCAAAATGTTGAATGAACAATCTAACTGTGTCATTCTCCAGCTTGCAAATCCATGCCAAATATACCAATAAGAAATTTGAATCTTTCTTCTCTCCCCCATATTCCTTAAACTTGGTCGTGAAAGGATACCAAACTGTAATAGAATTATTCAGTGAACTTGTAAACCATCTCCTAGAGTCTCCCTCGATGGATTGAACAAAAAGTCTCATCTGGAGATTCTCGTTAGTAACATTGAAATCCTTAGGGAAATGCGATTTTTTTTTCAAATGTTCTTCCACTGGGATTGCATTGTTACCTTGATACTTAGTAAGGGACTTTCAATAAAGCGTATCATGCATGTCATTGGGGTACCCAACATTGTTAGTGTATTCAAGTATGACCATTTGAATGATAGTATAAATTTAAGGAATTGAAATTGAAAGAGCTCGACGAGAAGAATTCACAACCTTTACCCACTATCCATGACAGAATAAACTTGATTCTCCACTATTGTAAGAGTTATTTTAGATTGTTCAAGAATGGATGTACACTCAATTTAAGTCGACGGACTTGGAGGATCTCCTTGTAACATCTCGGTTTGACCCTCTTGAGTATTATAAGTGTTTTACTTTGGCATTTAATAAAAAATGACCAAGGTTGATGGAGTAAGAGCGTTTAAAGGGGCTATGATACTACAAGAGGGGAAAAGTTGGGGAGTCTAAGTGGCGTTTATTCCTAAAAACATCTACCTTTTGTTACCTTGAACCTTCACTCATTTCAAAATATGAGTTGCAAAGTTAAAAGAGGTTAAGAGGAGTGGAGGAAACAAATTCCTCAATCTAAGCCTTCATTTCCAAAAAACTAGCACGCTGTCTCCCCTACATTCTTGGAAATAGGAAAGAGGTTGAATTGTAATTCTCTTGCTATTATGTATGCATGGGAAATTTGAATGGGAAGGAAGAGGCCATTGTAAAAAGGAGAGGAAGAGAGTTTTAGAGAGTTAGACAACAGAATAATTAAGAACAAATATATCATAAACTCATAACAATGAATTTTAGGTCTAACTAGCTGACTGAAAAACACACATTTTATGCAATATTCATTAAAAAAAAATATATTTAGGGAAGCCCCACAAAATATATAAAAACAAGTATCTAGGAACCCCACTCCTTTAGGGAAAAACCTTATTAAATATTTCTCAGCCAAAGATACATACAAAGAACATCACAATGCTGATGATTTGGGGATCCTTATAGGCTGTACGACTCCGTACAATCACGAGCTCTTTGTTGGGTGGCTGTATAGCTGTACAAAACCTCTGTTATAACTCGGGTTCCCCTTTTTTTTCCTTGCTGGGCTATTACAATGCTTATCAAATGTTTTTAAGACACATACAATACCCTCTGACCCTACTGGATCAACTTGTACCAGTCGTACGATCTGCTTGGTACTTGGTGCGATTTATTTATGACTTATCTTGTTTTTTGCATCTTATATATTCTCTTACTAATGTTGATTCTTTTCACCTACAGTGTCTATGGACCCTTACTCGACCTTTTTCCTTTCACACTAAAACTCAACTTGTTTTTCCCCTTGACCCTACTCGACCCTCCTTGCTTTACTCACACAACCCAACTTGGTCTTCTCCTCACCCTGTTGGACCCTCCTTAGCTGGTTCAATTCAACCAGATGCTAGATCTTTCTAGAAGAGCGACTCTTGCTCAAATGGTTGTCTTCTCTTGAGATTATCCTTGAGACCCTATCTCAAACTCCTCTGGCAAGCTCGACTTAGCTCACTACCTTGATCACTCTCAAAACTCCTTCTCAATCTCAGATGATGAGTCTCTCTTGTGATAATGAGAAATGTGTCTTGTTTTTCTAAGAACCCTAGCCATTCTCTCATTCAATCCTATCCCTTAGATCTTCACCTCAAGATCTATATCTGATGGTGGGGAGTTAATCAAGCATTAAGACAACTTAAGTCACATCCAACGATTGTGACTTAATCTCATGTTGAATTAAGTGATCCCGACCATCACTAAGTTGTCTATACATCACGGGGGTCCCTTCCACACTACTAGACACTCCTAGTGTGGAAGTACCTGCTTGAGCTAAATAATCTAACACTCCCTCTTAGCGAGGGAGGTACTACCACTTGAGATTCCCCCTCCAAGGTCCACATCATTGTGAGTCTCTTCCTCTGAATCTGAGAGACCCATCCTCTCTAAGTCTGGGTACTCAACGTGCTCTGTTCTATAGTTGCTGCTACCATTTGTGATGAAACCATCTAGGTATCCCCACTCCAACTGAGTCCACTCCCACCACGTGGGCCTAGTGATAAGAGCCTCCTTCTCTCTCAAGTGTGATCCAACTATCCAATCACTTCCTCCACTAAAGTTGTAGATGGGTTTCCCCCACAATTTGTACAAGCGATCCTCATTGATTCCTATCATCATAGGTGGTCCTGGTGCTTGGCCTCTGACAACACACCAAACCAAAGAAGATGAAACCGTAGCCTTGATCCTCTAAGGCTATGATTGAGAGTACATTAACTCTCATACCTAGTACACAAAGTACCCATGGAACCCTTATAATCCTACCTAACTCGATCTATAGTGCACCCTTATCAGACTACCACCATGCTAGAGTGCACACCACATCTTACATAGCACAAGTATTGAGATGAGAACTCCTGGAATGCATATCTTTCCCCAGTCATGTGGCAAGTGACACAACTATCTAGGTACCACTCATCTCTATATCTATCCACTGAGTCAAGGAAGAGTGTATAATCATCCTTGAACATCCTAGAAAACTAGTGAACTATGGCAACCAATTGTTTCTCCTTCTCTTCCTCATCTTGATCCCTCTCTTCTGCTGAAGGGACCCCTTGCTACTTCCTACCATTAGATCTCGTTCCCTTCTTGGCTTGAGAGAACTGGTTGGCATAATGCCCAAATTCTCCACACACATAACAATCAACATGTGAGAGATCCTTCTTTGGCCTACCAATTGTGGCTTCTCCTCTAGAAGTTGGTCCTTTCCTACCTTTGGCTCCCCTCTTGGAGGTGAGGGAGAGATTCTTTTCCTCTTCATCCTCATATACATTCTTTCCTCTTCTAATCTCTTCTTGGTAGCAGTCATCACACAATCTGTCACGGTATGGTAGTTTTTCTCTAGCTACCAATCCTTAAATAAACGGGTCCCACTCCTTTGGAAAGCTTCTCAAGGCTGATATAACCATCTCAGCTGGTGAGAGATTTACTCCTATTGCTAGAAGCTCATCCACTAACTGTTTCACCTTGATGATATAACTTTCAAGACCTTCCCCCTTTGTCATCAATGTGTGCTAAAGTCTCTCATTGAGAGCCATGATTCTTCTCTCATGCTTAGCTTCAAACAATCTTTTTAAATGTAACCACATTTCGCGGGCTGTTTTCTTCTCACCAATATTAGGTACTAGCTTATCCTTAACCCCATCTAGGATAATACTCTGATATCTAATATCTATAGAATTATGTACTTCTTTGTCCTTTGGATCAATGGGGATTGTGGCAGCCTTCTCAACAATTCCCCATACCTTGCTTTCTTGAAGAGCATTCCTCATTTGGTATTTCCATTGTACATAGTTGTAAGCACCATCTAATCTATCTTCATATCTCATATTTGTAGCCATCTTGCTGCACAATTGTTTACCAACTCCCTCTTGGATTGAGAAAAAATGTCCTGCCCTTTTTATCCAACCTCCTTCCTTGGCTTGATAAGGGTGTACACTTTACAACCTTCTTCCATAAGGTTCAGTCTTTTAATCACTCTGCCAAAGAAATTCTGAATCAACTTTCTTAGGGTTATCTGGAAGCTGGGACAGAATCCTCTTCCCTGTCACTGGAGAACAGATACTTAAAAAATCTTTTGGGGCTGTCATAACCCAACTTTTATACCATGAAGAACAAATATAACATAAACTCATAGACAATAGTGAATTTCAGGTCTAACTAGCTGACTGAAAAACACACATTTTATGCAATATTCATTAACAAAAAAAAATATTTAGGGCAACCACACAATAGATATCAAAACAAGTATTTGGAAACCCCATTCCTCTAGGGAAAAACGTTATTAAATATGTATTAGCCAAAGATACATACAAAGAACATCATAATGCTGATGATTTGGGGGTCCGTACAGGCTGTACGACTTCTTACAGTCGCAAGTTCCTTGCTGGGTGACCGTACAACTGTATGGAACCTCTGTCATAGCCCGGGTTCCCCTTTATTTTCCTTGCTGGGATATTGCAATGATTATCAAATACTATTAAGATACATACAAGACCCTCTTACCCTACTCGATCAACTTGTACTAGTCGTACGGTCTGCTTGGTACTTGGTGCGATTTTTGGATGAATTGTCTTCTCTTTTATAGCTTATATATTCTCTTACTACTGTTGATTCTTTGCACCTGGAGAATCTATGGACCCTTACTCGACCTCCTTTAATTGCACACTAAATCTCAACTTGGTTTTCCCTTGAACCTACTTGGCCCTCCTTTCTTTACTCACACGACCCAACTTGGTCTTCTCCTCACACTGCTCGACCCTCCTTAGCTAGTTCGATTCAACCATATGCTAGATATTTCTAGAAGAGCGACTCTTGCTCAAATTGCTGTCTTTTTTTTGATATTATCCCTGGGGCCCTAACTCTACCTCCTCTGGCAAGCTCGACTTAGCTTGCTACCTTGATCACTCTCAGAACTCCCTCTCAATCTCAGATGATGAGTCTCTCTTGTGATAATGAGAAATGAGGCTCTCTTGTTCTTTTAAGAACCCTAGCCATTCTCTAATTCAATCTTGGCCCTTAGATATTCACCTCAAGATATAGATATAACGATGGGGACTTAATCAAGCATTGAAACAACTTAAGTCACATCCAACGATTATGGCAATATCATGTTGAATTAAGTGATCCCCACCATCACTATGTTGTATAGACATCATGGGCCTCCCTTCTACACTACTAGACACCCCTAGTGTGGAAGTACCTGCCCGAGATACATACTCTAACAAAAAAGAGATCCAATTCCATGATAGAACAAACCAAGCATGAAATGTAGCCATGGGAGCTCTGGGAAAATCCAAGAACCAAGTTAATTTATGCTGGAGTTGAGGGACACCAACCTAGACCTTTCCATGCACACATTGAATATAACTGAAATGAGGATACTTCTGAGGGGTTTTTGAGTAGAGAAATAAGACCTCTTTGTGTTGTGTTGGCATGTATTGCAGGTGCCAAGGGCTGCTTTGTCTTCAAAAACTTACCAGTGAAATATTGGTTTAGTAATCTTCTTGCTCTATGAATTAAGAGACTAGCTTGAGTTTTATGCATTTCTTTTTTTCCCTAGTGGTATCATATCCTGGCTAGGGGGTGGTGTCCATAGTATACTACCCACGATTGGGTGGAAATTGTTCACTCTGTTGATTGTTTGGTTTGCAACAATCAAAAGATAAGTTTTTCCAAAATTTGTGTGTGTGTGTTTCCAAAATTTTAAATAAATTTTGTGTATGTTTATCTCGTGGAGAGTTCTGTATCTATATATTTCTATGTATTGGGTGCCGTCAATCAATACTGCTCATGGTTCTTTGATATGAACTGACTGTTCTTTGAATATTTTTGGTAGGAGATGAAAGACCTTAATTCTCGTAATGGAAATTAATAGGCTGTTACTATTTTAGTGTTGTATGATGGTTTAACAATGTAGATTGTGTATATGGTCACTTGGTATCTTTCGCCTTCCAACCTTTAATTGCATATTTTCCATGTGGCCTTGATCCCTCCATACACTCACATTTGGGTGCCAATAGACTAATTTCATAAATGCCGAGATATTAATTTCATAATTTTCCTGGAGAGAAGAGCATGCAAATATTTTCCTTAGGCTGCAATTTCAGATTGAGTTTTAACCAAAAGTGAATGAATGGACGAATGAATTTTTGGTCCTCTGACAAATAAGTAGTGTAGGGGTACGCTTTAGTAGTCTGAGTTTGAGTTTTCAATTGGGCAATGACAATTGAACTTAGATTATTTGTTTACCCTCCGATCAAGAAGACTGCAAGGGATGATGATTATTGCTTTGTGATAGGTCGGTGGGTTTGAAATCTCTGGCAAAATCTACTGAAATTTTGCATATAATTGAGCATAATTTATTATGAGTTATAGTTGGGTTATTCATATGGCCAGTCCCTCAACTTGCGAGTATAATTGATCTTAAAAAAAATAAATTCTTCAACTAATAAGAAACGAAGAATAATAAGAGCATTTTTCTATTGAGACCCCTCAAAAATGCATAATAGAAGTGACCTAAGTGTTGGTGAATATAACAATAACAATGGCCTACTGCCTACATCCTAGTGTAATAAGCGAGAAAAACCTCAAAATATCTTAAGGTGTTTACTCATCTTTATGTTATTTGGTTCCAGGGTCATCATAGGGGTGTTGGTTAGCTCCCATATGACCTACTATTTGGGCATCACGGGAAAAAAATATATGTTGTTCTACCCACCCTTGGTATTCCCATCTCCTCCATGCAATCTTAAGAAAGAATATGAAAAACAAAAAATGCCCATTGAGGTTGATGATTGGATCAATACTTCTAGTTCAATGCATAATATGACAGATGATAAACTCTTGTGGAGGGCCTCCATTGTGCCCATAAGGAAAGATTATCCATTTTGTGTGTATAAGGTTGCTTTCATGTTCATGACAAGGGGTCATATGCTCCTCATGCCCTTGTGGGAGAAATTATTTCATGGGTACCAAGGATTTTATTTGTTTTACGTTCATTCTCTTCCATATTAGAAGCTCCAAAAAATTCAGAGTTCGATGTTCTATCGTCACCAGATACCCAACAAGTTATTTCCACATAGGTAGATGGAAATTAATGATGGCAGTGTCTTTATATTTATGGGGATATGAAACTCCTTGATGTTATTTAACTTGGTGGAGTTGCAAAGGGAATACAAAATTCTGCAATATAATATATTCACCATTATCCTAGTAACTTGGTGCTACAAATACCAAGAAGCCGGGCTCACTCCTTGATAGTGACGCCAAAATGTTAACACCTAAAATTGGAAGTGTTCCAAGGTAACCAAAGAAAGTACATTGTCACTTCAACTTATATAGTTTCTTTGTGATCTGGGTTAATGCTTATTAACCTTGGGGGGAATCCCTATGCAATATGGAAACAAAATAACTTGGGAGATAAGAAATTCATCCAAACCGTGAAATGTACTTGCTAGTATATATAAATCAGACTTGAAATCTGAGTGAAATCAGTTGAGACGACAAGTTATAATCTAGATTTACACCTAATAATATAATTATATCTTGGGAATGATGCAAATCAATGGTTATGACACATCAAATCTTCTTTTAAAATTGTAGATCTACTTGTGCAAGCATAAAATACAAGAAACTTTGAATATGTAAATTAGTAAATGTGACCATAATGCCTTGAATTTTGTGGGTTATGGGTAGAAAATCAACCAAGTGCTAGTAATTCACAATGTTAATCGATTCATAAAACTCAAATAAAGTAAGTAAACACAACCAACAATTGAGATCTACCAAATATGTTACCTTAATTCCAAAGTTGCAAGTGCAAAGTTTGGAGATATTGGCTTCAACTACAAAGCACTCCAAGGGACATCAAACCACTTCCAAAGCACTTTCTCACCAATGTTCAAGGATCAATTAATGTGATTAATATGGGAGTGACCTATAAATGTCAATGAATAATATGCTCTCACACTCATATAGAAAAGTAGTGTATGAAGATGAGAACTCAATCAATAAAAAATCTCAAGAACAAAATGGAACCCTTATTCTCACTACCCCGAACAAAATGGAAGTCCTATTCTCACTACCCCTCTAGCCTTTGTAGAATAGAATTCGAGGTGTACAAGTAACATCACTATAAATAGAATATCTAAAGATAAACATAAGTCAAAGAAAGAAACTCTCAACTTGGGTGCATGAATATGTGATGTAGATTACACCATAATAAGTCGACTCTTGCTAAAAATAAGCCACAAAAGTGCACATTGCTCTAAGAAGAGAGGTGTGAGAGTGGTACTCCAGTGTCCAAGAATTTCCTCAACCCATGAGTCCATATTTAGATAAAAATAGCATGTGTTAATAAGGAAACCCCACCAAGAACCTCATTAACTTATGCTCTCCATCCTTGGGCAAAAATAACATGTAAATAAAGAAACCTTATCAAGAAAGCTTCTCCAACTGATGTGCTCCATCCCTAAGCAAGACATAGCATATGTATACAAGGAAATTCCTCAAAAAGCCTCTTCAAGCCATACGATCTCTAAGTGGTAAAAATAATATGCATTACCCTAAAGTCAATCCAATCATGTTCAAAAGGTGGAAACTTCTCTCTTAGGCCAAATATATCATGACAACAACAAAAAATAATTCAGAATGAGTCTCCTTTATAAGTGCACCCTAGGTAGGCATAGATGGAAATTTCCTCCTTATAAAATTGCAATGAAGTGGAGCCTAAGTCAAATTCCAAGAATAGACCTCTAAAAAAGGAAAGATCATCGCAAATAGGGGGCACACTCTCCTATAATAAAAAATAACATCGATGGAAGCCACAAAGAAGCTTGTGGAAGATTCCTAATGCCACATACCCAAGCTCCAAGTCAAGTGGTTTGTGCACCTTAGGTATCTAAAAATAGTAGTTGCCTCTTAAGTCAGTCCCACCAAGTTTCTCCTAGAATTCACTAGAGTGATTTGTATCTTAAAAATTTAACCAAAAACCAAATTTCTTGACATGAAATTGGACCCAACTGCTATATACAACACTAGGTCTTTAAAAACATTGCCAATTCTAAAAAAATCTCACTGCTAAAAATAGACCAAGGATAAATAGGCCCCCATTGCCACCAACTTTTGTTTACCCCCATACTATACTAGACATTAGTTATTCAAAAATGTGAACAACTTTGAAAAAACAAATTTATGTTTTTAGACCTTAGTTTGACCAAGACCCAAAATAGTTGGGAACTTCACAAGCTTAACTCAATGCCATCTTTCCAATGGGTGTCCAAATATATTGTTAGATTTCAAGAATTAAAATTTCGGAAAATATAAATTTTCCAAGATTGTAAATATTGAAAATCTAAGGTGCCCATTTGAATAACTCAATACCAAGCCTCCAAAATTGTCACATGTTGTTTAAAAATACCAAGTTTCTAAAAATAAAAATAATCAAGAGTCTAAGTGCCCATCTCACTGCATCCATCTCCCATGCATCCTCGAGAGTCTGAATGTAAGTCTAATGCACAGGGAAAATGTTAAAAATAGATCTTTGGAAGCATGAACTGGTACCTACTAAAAACAAGTTTTTTGAATATTGAATTGGAAACTTGCTAAAAATAACACAACATGTTTTGTCCTCTTGGCATATTGATCTCTGGATAATCTCAAAAACTTATCATTGCAACTTTGGAACTAGCTTGGGTTTCACTGAAACTCTACAACAAGGTAATCATATGGTCGAGTTACTCATGAACTATTGATGTTGAATGGTGAACTTTATAATGTTGAATCCACCCCCTACAATTTTGACAAAACGTTAAGAACATCATCCATTATATATAGCCCCCAAATAAATCCTATTTACTTAGAGTGGATTATCTTAGCAAGAATACAAGTTGATATGTAAGGCAAGTGCCTTGGATAGAATTTTGTGGGACTTGTTAACCATAGTGATGGGCCTTCAATTGGTCATCAAATTTGAATCCCTTGGATTGGATATGAACTTTATGAAATCTTGATTAATCCATTCTCTTAAGGACTAGTTTCAAAGTGATTCTTTGTATACTTGCATCAAGTTCTATCCAAGAAAATCAAACGCGTCCTTGTAGAAATCACAAGGGAATCCAATAAGGCAAGGTGCCTTATCATCTACAATTTCATGGAAGGATGTTGAGAGCTCAAATCTCAACATCTCCTCAAGGACCACACATGAGACTAAGTCTAGACACATTTGTTGTTGCCCACCTCTCCTCTATAAGGCCTTTGGTTTGGAACACTAATGTGCAATTCTCCTAGAACCACCCCTAGGTCCGAGCTAGGTCCACTGGGTCGAAGAAGTGTCTTTCCCTTCCGGAACATAACTTTTAACCATGTATTCTCAATCGATGAGAATTAGAGCATGTTGCACCTGAGTTTTGGTACCCTAAGCACATTCTGAACTCGCAACACCCCATCTGACTCCATTATGAATGGTACATTCATGACTCCTTTCACTGCATGCTAACTCTGATCATCAATATTCACATGTAGATCATAATCCCATTTAGTCAAGCTCTCAAAAAAAATCTTGCGTCCCTATCATATGGTTGGTAGCCCCACTATATAAGAACCAAGCATCTTCATGAATGGTGCTCTCTTAAAGGTGGGAGATAAGAAGAAATTCATCCTCAAACTTCTTAGCCAACTCTTCCTCCATGGAAATGGTTGGAGCATCCATCTCAATGTACTTCCCTTTCCTTCCCTTCTTCTTATTCAGACATTGGCTGACATAATGACCGAATTCATTACATGCATAGCATATCATTTTACTCAAGTATTTCATCCCTTTTCTCTTCTTAATCTGACTAGCAAGTGCATTCTCCTTACTACTCTTGTGTTGAAGATCTTCATCTCAAAGTTATTCTTGAATGAAGTCATCCCACAAGCTGTTCCAATCTCAGATCTTCTCACTTGACACAACTCCTTTGATGAACAAATTCCATTGCTTTGAAAATCCCTTAAGTGCCTTCCTCACCAAATATGTGTCTACTACGTTGTCCCCTATAGCTGCAAGCTCATCATGAAATTACTGAATCCTAGTGAGATATGATGTCACATTTTTTGAACCAGTCATATTGATTTCCCTGTGCTTCTCTCTCAGCACCATCTTATGGTTTTCATTCTTGTTCTGAAATAAATTTTTTAGAGCCTCCCACATGTGCCATGCTGTGGTATTTCCAGTTAGGTGGGGTATCGAATGATCCTTCACCCCATCAAGAATGATCAACTTGGCATTTGCATCTGAATTGTTATACTTGGCAAGTTCTCCTACATCAGTTGGCTTAGTAATTAGAGTGTCAACAAATTCCCACAGATCATTCACCAACAACACTAACTTTATTCTTTCCTTCCACGAGCTGTAGTTGAATATCCCATCCAACCAATCTTCAATTCTTAATCTAGACACCATCTTCAGTGTTGGACTTTTACCGAGAAGTCCAAGATAATCAGTTTTCAAATCTGCTACAACTCCTTTACAAGGTGGTTACCTGTGTAAATATGAGATCCAACTGCTCTTTTCAAAGCCTTAGCTCTGATACCATGTTATATCTTGATCACACCTCAACTCAGGTCTAGGTTCTCAACAACATACAAAAAAATCACACATTTTGATGTGTGAACATAATCACTTTGAAATGTTTAACAAATTAATGTTGGGTATGTGTTATATTCTTTGCACGAGTAGTAGTGTTTGTGTTGCGCTGGGCGTGTAGGGGGGTTTGGGGGCAGTTCCCTTGAGAATTTTTTTTCTGCCTCGAGAAACGTGTCACATATTTAGGTGTTTTTTCAGAACATGGTTTCTTTGCCGATGGTTTTCTATTTCCGGTTAAGGAATTAGGGTTGTTGACTAATCCAAGTCATTGGGTTATTGTTTTGGATGCCGTTGGCTCCTATATGTATATTGTATTGTAAACAATGTATGACTATGAATGAATATAAAATATGATGGTTTTCTCGGTTTGGGTTTCCAGGGGAAAAATATCTATGTAATGTTTGTATTTTCCATTGTATCTTTTCTGTTCTTTTACTGAAAATATGTTTGCAGTAAATCTTGTACAAGGTTAAAATATACATTTGGTATAAGAGCTTTGTTGGCTTTAGGGGGACACCTTTGTATTCAAGGGTTTGGCTCAAGACTGTGATAATGCTTGTTACAATGGGAGATCTATGGTGTTGAGTTTCTAGGTGAAA
Organism: Picea engelmannii; assembly: GCA_009831015.1. Classification (NCBI taxonomy): domain Eukaryota; kingdom Viridiplantae; phylum Streptophyta; class Pinopsida; order Pinales; family Pinaceae; genus Picea; species Picea engelmannii. The sequence goes on along the minus strand of ML809443.1, from coordinate 25,511 downwards.
AGAAATGACAAGCAATTCAAAAATGGAGATCGAGAAGTTTAATGGGAAAAGTTTTGAGTTGTGGAAGCTCAATATGGAAGATCTTTTGGTGGACAGAGATCAGTGCATCGCGGTAGATCCAGGTACTACACCTACAAGAACTTCATGTATGACTAGAAAAATTTGGATTAGAAGGCAAAGAGCACAATCTGACTGTGCCTCTCAGATTCAATATTACTGAATGTGTCAGAGGAAGCTACAACCAAGGATTTATGGGAAAAGTTGGGGAAGTTGTATCAGTCTAAGTCCCTAGTAAATAAATTATTCCTGAGAAAGAAGATGTATAACCTGAGGATGAGAGATGGAGACTCAGTGGCAGAGTATTTGAACACATTCAATATTGTGGTAAGTCAGTTAGTATCTATTGAGATTAAAATTTCAGATGAAGATAAATGTATCAATTTACTGTGTTCTTTACTAGACTCCTGGGATAGTCTGGTTGTGGCCATAGGTAGTAATACAAATACCTTGAAGTTTGATGAAGTGGTCTCATCCTTGTTTTAGGAGGAGATGAGACAAAATAATATGGAAGGACAAAGAACAACCGCATTATTTGCAAGAGGATGTTCCTAGGAAAGAAATAGATCTAAGTTCTCAAGTGGGAGATCTAAGTCTAAGGGTAGATATAAATATCCCAAAAATTTTGTAAAGGTATGTTGGAGATGTGGAAAATAAGGGCACTACAAGAAGCAATGTAGATCCAAAGTTGAGAAAACAAAGGTATCTGAAGAATCTCCTTCTACAAAATAAAATACCTTCAAGGAAGAAGGAGGGGATGTGTACTTGGCTTCTTCAAGAACACATGAAGATCATGAGGAATGGTTGGTTGACTTAGGTGCATCCTTTCATATGATTCCCCACAAGGAGTGGTTTTGTGAATATGAAAGGTATGATGGAGTTAATGTTTTCTTAGGTGATGATTTGACAACTAGAATCATAGGACGAGGAAAAGTCAAATTGAGGCTCATAGATGGAAGGATTAGAACACTGCCTAGTGTTCTGCACATCCCAGGTTTGGCTAGAAATTTGATTTCTGTAAGAAAAATGGACGATGCAGGGGTAAAAACAATATTTGAAAAGGAAACCAACAGGATGGTTCAAGGAGAAATGGTATTGTTGAAGGGAGTTCGGTTTGGAACTCTGTATAAGCTGCAAGGAAGCACTATTAGTGATGGGTGTAATACTTCCATTTTTCCTGATATTGGAGTTGAAGAAGAAAGAACTCCTATAGTCTCTGGAGAAAAGGTTATGTTGTGGTATCAAAGACTGGGGCATATCAGAGAGAAGGGTCTTTGACAAGTACACGATAAAGGTATGGTTGAAAATATGTCTAACTGCTCTCTGGATTTTGATTTTTGTGAACATTATTTATATGGGAAGCAGGATCAGGTAAGATTCCCCTCTAGTGCAACGAGGGAAGAATGAATTTTACAGCTAGTTCATAGTGATGTTTTTGGACATGTGTTGGTCCCATCATTGGGACAATTTGTGTACTATGTCTCATTTATAGATGACTTCTTGAGGAAGACTTGGATATATTTCCTCAGGAAGAAATCCGAAGTCTTTGACATGTTTAAATAGTTTAAAGCTCTTGTTGAGAATCAAATAGAGAAAATAATTAAGGTGCTAAGGACAGATAATGGTGGAGAGTTCCGCGGGAATGAATTTGAAGAATTCTATAAGAAGTGCAGTATAGAAAGGTAGAATACTACTCCATATACACCTCAACAGAATGGAGTTGCAGAAAGGATGAATAGGACGCTAATGGAAAAATCAAGGTGCATGCTCAGTGGTGACAGGTTAGGGAAATATTTCTGGGCAGAGGCAGTGGGTACTGCATGTTACCTGGTCAACAAATCACCCTCATCAACGTTGGATGACAAGAATCCACAAGAGGTATGGACTGGTAAGGAACCTTCTCTCACACATCTCAAGGTATTTGTCTGTGATGCATATGTTCATGTTCAAAAGGAAAACATGAGTAAGCTAGATAAGAAGGCCGAAAAATGTAACTTTATTGGATATAAAGATGGTCTCAAAGGTTATAAGCTTTGGAACCCATAAACTAAGAAGGTAATGTATAGCTAAGATGTGGTATTTCGAGAAATGAAGGATGATGTTAAACATGAAGTCCAACCAAGTAAGGAAGAACTAGAGAAATTAGATTTTGATTTAAGGGATGATTAGTTAGACTCTATAGAAGAACAAGAATCAGAAGAAGAATATCCTCACACTCCAATATTGAGGAGATTAGTTCGAGGAAGAAGGCTACCGAAAAGGTATACTCCATATGATTTCAATTCAAATTTTGATTTGTCTGTTACTGATGATGATCCTAGAATTATCAGGGAGGCTGTGAATTCAGAGGATGGAAATCTCTGGAAATGGGCCATGGGCGAAGAAATGGCATCTTTGGATAAGAATGAGGCTTGGTATCTAGTGGAGTTTCCGAATGCAAGAAATCCCATTGGAAGAAAATGGGTATTTAAAAAGAAGCTAAATTCATAAGGAAAAGTGGAGAAATACCAAGCTCAGTTAGTAGTAAAGGGTTATTCCCAGATTGAGGGAATTGATTTTGGTGAGATTTTTTCTCTTGTTGCCAAGTTAACCTCTATAAGATTTTTGTTATCTGTTGCTGCTGCATTTGATTTTGAGGTAGAACAAATGGATGTGAAGACAACATTCCTACATGGGGATCTAGAAGAAGAAATCTATATGAAGCAACTAGAAGGTTATGCTGTGAAGGGAAAGAAGGAGCTGGTATGCAAGATGAAAAAGTCCTTGTATGGTTTAAAACAATCACCACAGATGTGGTATAAAAAATTTGATACTTATATGCTAGGACTTGGCTTCAAAAGAATCAAAGAGGATCACTGTGTTTATTTTAAATTAATTGATGGTCATTTGATTTATTTAGTATTGTATGTGGATGACATGTTGCTGATAGGAAACAACAATGAGATCATCCAGGATGTGAAAACTCAGTTGTCCTCTAAATTTGACATGAAGGATCTTGGTGCTTCAAATTTCATTTAATTAAAAGATATCGGAAAAAGAGGAAACTCTAGTTAAATCAGAGAAAATATGTCGAGACAATATTGTAGAGGTTTAATATGCAGTAATGTAAACCAGTCAAGGTTCCTATTCTTGTTGGTGTAAAGTTATCTGTGGATCAATGTCCCAAGACAGATAAAGAGGAGGAGTATATGTCTCATGTTCCATATGCGAGTGCAATTGGCAGTTTCATGTATGAAATGGTCTGTACTAGACCGAACATTGCACATGCAGTGCGAGTTTTGAGCAGGTATATGTCAAAATCAGAGAAGGAGCATTGGACAACAGTAAAACGACTTTTCAGGTATTTGCATGGAACTGATAGCTATGGATTGTGCTACTAAGGAAGACTAGGATTGGACAGAGTGGTGGATATACAAGGATTTTTGGATGCAATCTAGGTTGGAGATCTAGATCGTAGGAGATCTACAAGTGGATATGTGTTTAACCTGTTTGGAGGAGCAATAAGTTGGATGAGCAAAAGACAAGCTATAGTGGCACTTTCAACTATAGAATCTGAATACATGGAATCCACTCATGCAAGTAAGGAAACAATATTGTTACAAAGATTGTGTTCAAGTATTGGGTTGGTGTAACAAGCTGTAAGGATAGATTGTGATAGTCAAAGTGCAATTTTTCTGGTGAAGAACCTGACTTATCATTCAAAGATAAAACATATTGATATTCAATATCACTTTGTGAGAGACATGATTGAAGAAAAGAAAGTATTGTTGATGAAGGTGGACACTTTGAAGAATGTTGCAGATTCATTACCAAAATTTGTGAGCATTGAGAAGTTCTCTTGGTGTAGAGGATCCATGGGCATTGTTGCCCTGGATTGTTGAATATGTAACAACCCCCTGTATGCAAAGAAAACAACAAGTGGGAAGCTCTCTAGGCCCCCCCTTGGGGGGTGCAGGGGTAGCGCCCTTGAGAATTTTTTTTCTTCCTCGGGAAACATGTCACATATTTAGGTTGTTTTTCGGCACATGGTTTCTTTGCCGATGGTTTTCTAATTCCGGTTAAGGAATTAGGGTTCTTGAATAATACAAGTCATTGTGTTAGGGTTTTGGATGCCTCTGGATCATATATGTCTATTGTATTGTAAACAATGTATCGCTATGAATGAATATAGATTATGCTAGTTTTCCCGGTTTGGGTTTCCAGGGGAAAAATCTCTGTGTAATGTTTGTATTTGCCATTGTATCTTTTCTGTTCTTTTACTGAAATTTTGTTTGGAGTAAATTTCGTACAAGGTTAAAATATACAATTAACACAATGAAAAATAAAACCAACGATTGAATCATACACAATACACAGGAATTTAATGCCCAAATCACTTGTTCTTCATTCAATACAATCTCATAACAATGGGCTCCCTTACTAGGGAAAATGGCCCAATTTCCTTACACAAAAA